>JAODTR010004929.1:0-11713 GCA_025399935.1 Amblyopsis rosae | reverse complement strand
TCTCAGTTTTATCTTGATTCAATTGTAAACAGTTTTGGTTCATCCAGGTATTTATGTGCTGTATACAGTGACACAGAAAGTCTATTGAGCTGTTGTCTTATCCAAGAATAATGATCTGTGTTTGTATAATATATCTCTGTTGTTCCAGATGTAATATCTGTGAGGGGAAAAACTATGTTTATAAATTAAAGACCAGGAAAAAAGCATATGTTTGTGAAAATTTGACATTTTTAAAGGGATTTTTTTCAATATTGTAGCTGTAGTAAAATTAAATTAAAGCCTCCAAGTTTTGAGAATAGGTAGTTTGGAATAAAATTCCAAATGTAAGTTTGATTCTTAAGAAATTGTTTAATCACAACAATACTAGCTACACTTTTTGAAATACTACTGTTATTATGTCACAAAATGCTTTTTAAAGCATTTTTGAAGTGAAAATATGTTTTACCTTCAAATCTGTGGTCGAATTATCAAGATGGAGTCTAGTTTAAAATTTGCTACAATGATTTCGTAGATGTGAAGTCCCGCTAACAGACCGGGACAGCTATGACACCTCGTCGGCTATCAAGCGTATAATACCGGTTCCAGTGTTGTTATCCCTGAGCCCAGGGTATTGCGCAATAGCAAGCAACGATTGCCAAGAATATGCATCTCAGTCTAGATCTGTCCTCACGTTCTTGCAAGACCATTCTCAGAAGGACACTCTCAAAAACACAAGTACTGTACGTACCTGGCATTCTGGGAATTGAGAAACAGCTAGTGTTCTTGTTTGGCTGAGAAGCTGGTACTAGTGTGCCATCTAGTGGCAGAAAGTATAGAAAAAAGAAGACTATTCTACAGAATGTAATCAAGGCCAGAAAAAAATCTGAGATTATACCGCTCAAAACAAGAATAAAACCGCGATATGAACCAAACCGTGGATTTGGTGAACCGTTACACCCCTAATACGTGTGTGTGTGTGTGTGTGTGTGTGTGTATCTATATAGATTTGGTTAGGGCAGGTGAATGCCGCTAGTAGCTGATGTGGCTGGGGCAGGCAATGTACCGCTAGCAGGATTGGCTAGGGCAGGTACATGCCGCTAGTAGCTGATGTGGATAGGGCAGGCAAACAATCGCTAGCAGATTTGGTTAGAGCAGGTTAATGCCGCTAGTAGCTGTGGCTAGGGCAGGCAAAGCAACGCCAGCAGATTTGACTAGGTCAGGTAAATGCCGCTAGTAGCTGATGTGGCTAGGGCAGGTAATTTACCGCTAGCAGAGTTCATTAAAAGGGCCATGGTAGTTAGAGGGATAAAGCATATCTGCCTCTAGGGAATGGTTTTTAATATTTTTATGGCTTTTACCTAGTTTTCTGTTGTTTCTTATTTTTGATTTGTTCCCTTCATCCTTTGTTTTTCAAATGTTTTTAACTGTAAAGCACGTTGAGTTGCACATTGTGTATGAAAGGTGCTATACAAATAAAGATTATTATTATTATTATTATTATTATTATTATTGTTATTATATGTGTGTGTGTATATGTGTGTGTGTGTGTGTGTTTCCTATTATAAACATGTTAGATTTTCTAAAACACAAAGTTTGGTTATAGTTTGAGTCTTTGTTCTATAATGCCTTTCTGCCCTTTGTTCTATTCCAATTACTGTATTAATACAGACTGCTTATCATAGTGAACCTTTAAGAAAATGTATGTGACCATATGGTGGGTGGTGACACAGTGGGATTCTGGGTAATTTAGCCCACTTCACAACTATCACTGCATGAAAATGAAACCTTGACAGGAGAGGTGAAGGAACTGGAATTATTAAAAATTTGCGCTGCTTTAATGTGCCATAGCTCCTGACAAAATCAAGCCTACTGTACAAATTTAGACATGCGTAAACAATTAATTACCATGTTACACTTAGATACTATATTAAGATACTTCACAATACGAGAGTGCTCTAGAGTGAGAAATTTCAGATTTTAACCAAATGTATTTTATACAATTTACTCAGATTCTCACCAGGAATTATTGATTGCCATTTTCAATAGTATTATATTCTAGGCCAGTATAATTCAAATTAAAGGTATATTCAGTGATTGCAATCTAATACACTTTGTGTCAAATTCACCAAATATATTGTTGCATTCTGCTAGCATACTGTTCTACTGTATGTGCATGCTGAAAAAAAATCTTCTTCTACAGAGCCCTGCCTCCATAAATATGAACAAACCATAGTGAAAAACACCGCTCACAAAGCCCTAGGCCTCAAAATGTGCATCCAATGTGTGGGGCGGAGCTTCTGAGAGAGCACAAGTCACATAGAAGGGAGAGGTGTTTTTTATTTGATTTCAAATTAGCAAATTATTGAGAATTTAGACAATATACTAAATTGATATATATCATTGGGGAGGTCAGAGATCATTGTAAAAATGAAGCAAGTGAACAGCAAACATGTTACTCCATGCAGGTATCAGGGGCCAGGGTAAGCACATGTTTTGCTGTTGAAAAAATGCAATGTCTAAACCTGTTTTGCAGTGTCGAGATATCTGTTGTTTATACTAAATCACATCGGTTGGGACAGCAATGAAATGTAGCTGCTAAAGCAATATTATTTGATCGATGAAATAAAAAAAAATGGTTTGTAAAGTTAAAGTAATCAAATTTTATTGGGTGATCCAACCCAGGTAAACATGATAGCATTATCATAACACACAACATACACCACATAATGATTCATAAATGTAATTAATTGGAAGCTTTCATGACTACCTGGTTGAACTTTGTTGTTAAAATATCATTTGATTGGTTATTTTCTAATGGTAAATTGGGCCGTCTCAAATGTACAGTGTAATTTGGCTAGAGCTTGATATTTCAAGCATATGTGGATTTGTATAATGTAACACAATATGGCTTTTGGAATATATCTGATTAGATATTATACATGCGCACTACATATGGAAACAAAAAGTGGTGCTAAAACGTTTTGAATGCTAACTGTTTTGTATAACTTGTGATTCTACTATTGGAGTACTAATATGTATAATATTCATATAATAAATACTAATGTCATTTTTAAATATTATCTCTTTAATCTTGGTAGTGGAGGAGATCTAGTATAATTACAACAGAACACAGATATGCAGAGTCACTCTGATTATACTGTATTGTCTGTTTGTCTCAATGCCTCCCTGATGGAATTTCACATACAGTATTAGCCTACTATTGCCCTTTGCGAAGAATCTCACATGACAGTCGACCTATCACAAAGGCAACTGTGCTGTCTGTGTGGCCACGTGCGGCAGTGCTACCTCATCTAAACAAGACGCTGGCCCAGTATGGCTCCCCCGCAGATAGCAGAGAATGAAATAAAGACTCTCTAATGTCCGGTCATGACCACTGCTGCTCTGCTAATTAAGATCAGGTTGCAAGGAATCAAATGGGGGCGGGGGCTTGTCTCTTTACCATGCTGGAGCAACAGCCACATCACTGAAGCATTTATTATCGCCACCAAGCCAATGTGTAATGAAGTTATGTGATGATTTGGCCAGGGAGAGCCCTAGCATTCTGGCTTGTGAGAATGCTCCCAGAGCGCCCTTCTCTCAGGGCCATTAGGGCCAACAAGGAGTTCATCCATCATGTCACCCGCATGGTGGTGGCGGCTTGCTAGCCTTTTTCTAACACAGCCTGGCCTCAAGCCACAAATATAATTACACTCTTTCATTCTAATCTCCCAGTATAGGGATTCATGTGTGTGTTCACAGGGTGCCCTAGTAGAGCATCTAATAAAGGTGACTTCATAACCTTGGGATGTTTGTATTGTACCTTGCTTATTATTTTTTCTCCCTTTAAATGAAGTAAATAAAGAAATAATTTTCCAATTCACATAACCTTGAAACTAGAGTGTAATGTATATGCATTTCTATTAAGAATTGATACAATATGTAATATATTTATTGATATTCACTACATTTATATTTGCTTATGCATTCTCAAGCCTAGTATGAGAGAGTCAATGGTAAGCTGTTCAGAGGCATTCTAGTCTCGATCAAACAATCCACACCTGAGAAACCAAACAAGATTAGATATCGATCGGCACATTTGCTGGGCACACACGGATATGATTGTGAAGAATTATTGGTTAATCTCTTCCTCTATGTGTTACCACAACCTGTGATTTTCACCGAATGCAAGGGTGTAGTTTGATTATTAAGCATCAAAGACATTGTATGAGCAGATTTGCAGCAAGATGTTCATGCCTACACAACACACTAAAGTGTACTTCTGACATGTCCTTTACAACCTATCTCTTGAGAAACAAAACATTGTCTTTAAGATGAACCACTTGGGGCATCTTGCTCCTCAACCGAAGCCAATGCATATGCTTTTCAAAATGACCTTTCCTTGTGTTATAGATAAGCAAAGGCCACACTGGTTAAAACTCTTCATCCCCATCTCCCTGGATACATTTTTGGTTGTCAAATTAAGCCTGTAAGTGGAATTTGGAATGAAACTGTAGGAAACACATAATTAATGTGGATGACACTGTTCCAGAGTAAGTAAACATTAAACAATGAAGAATATAAGGATTTTTTCATTTTCGCCTGACATCAAGTTATTGACATTGCTGAATGTCATTAGAATTATGCATCTCAAACCCAATTACACTATATAATCACATTACAACAGCTGTTGAGTATTTGTGTCAAGCTTGGTTGCCAGTGAAGTGAATAAATAATACTATTTATGGGTTTTAGTACAGAAACAGTCAAACAATTAGAAATTGAGTGTCAGGTGTGGTCGGAGGGTGGACCCAAAAAGCATGGCACGGGTAAGTGAACACAGATGTAATGAATATCAATACAAGTGGCCTGTCTGCACACACGACAAAAATACAACAATGAACCAACAAACAAGGCATAACACAGGAGCTTATAAACTGAGACACAACACAGGCCATTGGACAGAACGTAAAGGAGCAGGTGAAACCAATACACAATCAACACAGGAAACAGAAGGGCTGGGGAAGACAGCAGGCACAACGAACAGAAACCAACAAAAGCCAGGGCAATGGGGGGCGGATCCCAGATGCCCCTAGAAACTGGTCTGGTAGGGCTCAGGGGCGCAGCCAGGAGGACAGGCCGACAGACGGGACAGATACAGGGGGGGCGGCCGGTTGGACAAGCAGGACGGGTCAGGTCAGGACGGCGGCCGATGGATGGACGGGCAGGCCGGGTCAGGAGGGAGGCCGGACAGACAGGCGGGACGGACCGAGGCTTGCCGGTCGTACGGGCTGGAGGCGGGGCCGGCACCGGCACCGGCGACTGCACCAATGGAGGTGGAACCAATGGAGGCAGTGCTGGCTCGGGAGGCGGAGCCGGGGTCAGGACGGGACTAGGAGGTGCCGGCAGGGAAGGCAGGGCCGACACAGGGGCTGAAGGGGGCAGAATAGGTGGATGCTGCGGCGGTGGCAAATAGCGGGGCAGGCCGGCAGCAGCCGCGGCGGTGATGAAGGTCTCCACCGCAACAGCTCCAGCCCTCCAGCCAGCCCCCTCCGCTGCTGGGCTTCCCACACCGCAGCAGTTGCTCCAGCAGCTCCAGCAGCTCCAGCCAGCCCCCTCCGCTGCTGGGCTTCCGATGGTGCCGCAGCAGCTCCCACCGGCCTCGGCTGCTGCACGGCATGCGACGCCGCAGCAGCTCCCTCCTGATTCCGCCGCTGGGCCACAGCTGCGTCCTGCTCTCGCTTTTATACACTTTTATATCTTAAATGCATTCAGATTCAAATTTGTTTCTTCTGATTCATTGTTAAAATATGACCCAAGTGCTAACATTTTCCCAGTGTACGTCACTTGAATTTCGTCATTCATTCATAAAACCCATTGACATTTCCCATCCACGTGATACTTTAGACCCCATGAGGAAATCTGGGAGGTGTAGTTTTCTCTGGGTTTGCTTCTCTCTCAAATAACAGGGGAACCAAATTAGGTCACCTGTCCTAAATAAACTACAACATGGAGGCCAGCAAAAACATTGACCACAAAAGAAGACACGATTTTTAGCCTCCAGCCTCCTCGTTAGATCGAATCAGACTGGCTCGAAATACTAGTTGTCGTGGATGTATCCAATTAATGAAACAGAATATGTATTAAAATGACATATGGCCCTTTCCACCAAAAGAACAGGCCTCTAACATATTGTGACAATCACACAATATTAGATGAGTGATGATTCACTTTAACATATTGTAATACATTGCCTCCCATAGCAACCTTAAATCTCTCTCATGAACAATTCTCCCGACAACCCTCAGCTGAACATTTCTTCCTCCTGTCCACTGACAACTCATCATCCACTCTCATATGCTGTAAACACCTCCTCCTCCGCTCACCTCTAAGCCAAGCTTATAGAACAGAGCTTACAATGTTTGGGAGGAAATGGAAATGGCATGAAGATCTCACATCATAACGTGACAAAATGAATCTCATCTGCAGCCAAAGCTACCTTTTACCGAACCACAATGGACTCAACTGCCTACATCCCCAGGTACATGCTCTTCCCTCCCCACACCTCAGCTAATGATAACCTTATTCTCCCGGCCCCCCTCTATTCCCTGTCGTCTCACAGTTTTCTCCTCCCTCTCCACAGAAGAGGTCTAAAACGTATCCAGCTACCACTATGCCCATGAATCTTCAAGCAATCTCACATTACATCTAACCATTCCTCACCTCTCTTCATCGACTGCTCTCTGTCCACAAGCTCAGTCTCAGTTGTCTTTACAACAGATGAGACCACTGTTCAAGAAAACAACATTAGACATATATGTAGCCACAACTACAGACCAGTGTCGAACCTTTCCTTCCTATCTGAAACACTTGTGTGTGCAGTCTCTAGCCAACATTCCTCCTACCTCTCACAGCACAACCTGTTCTTCTCATGGTGACAGGAGCCCCTCATATCATTTCATCGACACTAAGGATCTGTGTTGGGACTCCTACTCCTCCCCTTGTACACCAGATCTTAACATGGTGGCCCAGCGGATAGCACTGTGGCCTCACAGCAAGAAGGTCCTGGGTTTGAGCCCCGGTCCTATTGGCCTTTCTGTGTGGAGTTTGCATGTTCTCCCTGTGTCTGCATGGGTTTCCTCTGGGTGCTCTGGGGTATCCAAAAAACACGTTAGGATAACTCTCTCCAGTCAGTGCCATTGACCAGCAACACTGGCCTCTACCTGGAGTTGGTGTATGGGTGCTGCCCACTGCTCCCTTGAGGGATGGGTTAAATGCAGAGAACACATTTTGCTATGTGACAATACAAAGCACATTTAGTGCTGTAATCTGAGCACAAAGATCCTATCACTTCTACCCAAACTTGACCTCTCCTTCCCTTCATCTGACATGCATATAGCTACAACTCAGCTCTCTGAGTGTCTCACTTGGATGTCACCTCAGGGTCAGCCTCCACTCTGACTTGTCTTCACATGGACCTGTGCATCACTGCTGTCCAACACGTGCACACTGCACAGGGAACAGTTATCACAATTTATTGCAGGTGGAACCCCACATTTCAACAACATAACCAGAAAGGACAACTTTATAAACACCTTTTATTAGAAATGGTTCACTAAAAGATCAGTAGCAAGCAAGTAAAGCCTCAATTAGTTTAGCATGTCCAAGAAAAAAAACATAGTCCCATGCCAAACATTGCAGCGAGAGTAAATTGAAGGACTCCAATACGTGTTTGTCCCTGTCGAACCAGGAATGGGAAACACTGCTGGAGGAAACCAGCAGGCAACACGCAAAGCTAGTTGGGGATGTGGCCATCAGGGAGCTTGGGCCATGGACAGCAAGCTACACACTGCAGTAGCCGGTAACATGGGCCAGCACCTATAGACAACAACTGTAGACCATAGGGGCAGCTGTCTGCATGCTGCATGGAGGTGGAGGCATTTAAACTCCTCCAGCACTTCTTCCTCTCTGCTCACACAGTCCTGATCTAACATATAGCCTATACTGTAGTGATCCTCTGCAGTACTGCAACTCTCTGGTGCTAGCTAGCTCCGTATACACCATGCTCACATGCAGTGCTGCATCAGAGATACTCCTATTATTTCTGCACTTATAGGCCTTTTCTAGTAGTCAGACTGTGGTGGTATTGTTTGGAAGTCTAGTAGAAGCAGGTCAGGTGACAGCTTACTTACATAAATGTGGATGGACCCCCATAAAACAGACTGGATACTGCTATATCTTACAAAAAAGAACATATTGAAAACATATTTGAAAAGTTTCAAAATGTCAGTTTTCTTCAAATCGATTGATCCCATCGGTAACCCTGTACATGTTGCCATTATGAAAGCACACATTCATTTAAATGCTGTTGTCTGCCTTATAGATATTTTATGATGGTGTCATAAGGCTGATGCAAGGCGGGCTCAAGCAGTCTCATAAAATAACAGAGCCTCACAGATGCTCTTTGCATTCTTATACTGGGTTTCTGTCAGAGTCAATCAAAGGTGTGGGGGTGTCCATGAGAATGGGTTCACTGCACACAAGAATATTCACTAGAAACAAAATCACCCATCACATTATAGATTGCCCATCTTCTTAAAAACCTGTCTGTATGCAAACAAGAGCAATGCATTTCAATAATTATCTCTAAATCTGTCTCATCCACTTGTTTTCCTTTTGGTAAGCAATCACTGTTGTCTGCGTGTAATTCATAACTACAAGCAAATCTTCATTGTATGTGATGTAGTTAAAAACAGCACGCCTGTTATTATAAAGCATTATGGTAAATGTGCGTGTGTGTTGGGGGGGGGAGGAGTATCATGTAAACATGCAGATGTCTTAAGTGTATACTCTGGTCTACATCAATTTATTCTAAACAAATTATGCAAGTTATTAAAACAGTATATCAAATTTTTTCATTATTTGTTTCATGTCATATATTAGTTACAAAATTTAAGAGACATTTTCAACATTACTTCCTCTACAGATTATTTGCAAATATGAGCTTTATGAACATCCAAGTTTAGTATCAGGCTGTGACTGACATGAGGACAAGGCCAATTTAGGTGCTTCAAATGTTTGTGAAAATAAAATAAAAGGTTATTCCCTTACAATACACATACATAATGAATCAACATTATTGTAAACACAGTTACAACATTTAACATACAAACCTATAGAACGTGTTCCACAAGTTATATTAGTTTTAATACAAAAAGACAAAGGTTCAGATTGAATCAAAGCATAACCATAGTAAAGGACATTAATGACAAAAAAAGGCATATAAAGATAAAGATGAATACAGTATATGGGTCAGCAGGGCTCACAGCCAAATCGAGGATTTAGACTTCTGCAGGTATGACATAATTGAACCCAGAATCAATTACTCAAATATTACAATAAGGCTGGCACAGAGGTGAAAGATAAAACTGTCAAAGATGACTTGCTGTATTTTAACTAAGTGACTGACAGTTTCATTTCAGTTCAAACCAATGTCACAAAGTGAGTAGCATAGTAGCAGCACCATCTTGTGGTGAGGCTGAGAAACTACATTCAGAAGCTCCTCAATTTATACCCAACAAAACTTGAAAAGTCTAAGGAAAAAAGGAGTTGGCAACCACAAGCCACCACACAGCTTCAAAGCTCCTTGGCACAGATTACAGTAGGAGTATCTGGAACTAGTTGGAACACCAACTGGGTTGATATAGCATGAAACCATTCAGTGACCCCTTGTGCCCTATTCATCGTCATCCTGGAAGAGACCACTCCCGTTAGGAAATAAGTGTTACTCAGAACACATTTTGCAATGAGTCTAGTCAAGTCGACTGAACCATGTCAGTAAAGTGTCTCCAGATTCAATCACTGTATGAGGTAATCTTCATCAGTCAGGCCTGTACCATTTCATTATTGTACACCACACAACTTTAGATAAATAAATGTGCATTTATTTATCTTTGTAACCCTTCATTACAACCAGAAATATGCACTACAGCAATGCAATACTATTCCCTTTTTAACAATCATTATTCCATCTTGATCCAGCAGGTCAGCTGGGCCCACTTAGCATTTTCATACATAGCAAAGAGCATAATTGGATGTTACTTGCTTAATTACATACAAATGAAAGGAATATTGAAACAAAAGAAAATAGATTCTTCAATAGGCTGCATTTTCAATAGAATAGTATTGCATTAACTTAATTAATTTGTGACAAATTGAGTATTTTTCTTGTTGCAAATATAAATAGAACTCTAAAAAACAATTAACGTAATTTATTAACATACATATTTAATTCATAAAAATACAAATAAACTATGGATCATAAACACTTCAAATAATTTCTACATGAACACAAGATTAAATGTTTCGATTAAATTTTATGATTATTTTGCGATAATTTGTCCTACCACTTTTCTGCTCTAAGAGGCTGCAACGTATTTATACAGCTCTACTTCAAACAGTCTGGAACACGATTCTATCACATGGCACAGACATGTGAGCATGTGGCTACATTAAGCTCCTGTCTTGTGTGAAAACATATGCACAGGTAAATGACAATTTAGTGTAGTATTACAATGTAGCAAAGTCTGTTACACAAGGGCTAATCCAAATGTTCACTAAACCACTGTACATATGTACATGTACACTACAGCATTCCTCACACGTGTCATTTAGTTTCCTCCGAGAAACCATAAAATTGAGCTCAGAAGTGAACACGACTCGAAATGTTCCTCGCAGGCGAGGTGTACAAAAGCTCGGCAGTTAACCAGTGGAAGGAACGCCCGCTATGTCCGCTATGCTGGGTGCATGTCGGACTGGTTTGTCTGGATAGATACTGTAAGTAGGCCGCTTTCCAACTCACCTGAAGACGAGCTGCTATAAGGCTGTGCAGGCCGTAGACATACACCCCTTTTACTCAAGTGCATTGAACCTCTGCGTTCACTTTTAACGTCTGTCCTTTCACTGTGCACATACTTGTCTAGAAGATCAAATCAGAAAGAGTCGTAGGCAAATGTTATGGTATAGGAAGAGTCCCTTTGTCTATTCCACACTTACAGGCTCCATCACCGTAGTTCATAGTGTTAAAGAACGTCAAATGAGGTTAGTCACCCCTGTCAGCCTTTCTATTTATTTATGATGTGATCTCAATGTTGTGGTTATGGCACATAATGTACAGCATTTTCCTCTCATTATCCACAATCAAGTGGTGGCTGGTGTTTAGTAGCGGCCAGTGTCATCGTAGGTGCTCACGTCCAGGTCGAAGAATTCCTCCAGCTTCCACTGGAGGGTCTCGAATGTGGGCCTATCTTGTTCATTCTCCTTCCAGCAGTCCAGCATGGTTTCGTACATGATCTTGGGGCAACGCGAAGGACAGGGCATCCTGTAGCCCGTGCTAACTCTGTCACGCACCTGTATGTTATTCATGGCTGCAAGGAATTAAAGGGAGATATATATATATTTATAATTTAAATTGTTAAAGTTTGGTCATAATCATTACACTAAAACTGTGTGTGTGTATATATATACACACACATATACACACACACACACACACACACACACACATATATACACACACATACACACACACATACACAGACACACACACACACACACAAACATATATACACACATGAAGACCCCCATGAAGAACTTAAAAAGAGTTACCCTGCCCGGAGGAAGCCCGGGGCCCCCGTCTGGAGCCAGGCCCAGAGGGAGGGCTCGCCGGCGAGCGCCT
>JAODTR010004928.1:0-11713 GCA_025399935.1 Amblyopsis rosae | reverse complement strand
AAAAATACAGAAATAGCCTGTTTTAATACAAAAAAATTATAATTTTTTCAATGATTTTTATATTTATTTAATTATTTATACTTTTATTAATTTATTTATACTTTTATATATTCATTTATTTATTTTTTATTATGGCAGTCCTGGTCCTCCATACATTAAAGCCTACATCAAAACACTAAATCAATGACAAAATATGTTATAATGCACGTGATTAATAACAGACTTCACTTCTCTGTAGCTAAGGCGTCAAACGTGTACTAAAGCTTCATTGTAAATATTAAAATATAAGTCTAGCGAATGCTATATTCAAATAAACGGACAGGTTTTCATTAAGGAATTAAAACCCCATATAGGCTTAGTGCTAAGGTCAATCTCGTAAGATGTGATGTACAACGTGCTACAATTAACTGCTTCAATAATTAAATTTATAGTGTGGCACTACAATACCCCACAATGCACTTCAGACACAGAAAATGGAGTCAGGGTGCATAGTTGATCATGAAAAAACATTATGGCGGTCAGGGAGTGACAACGGGTTGCAATCAACAAGGCCAACATGAATGTTATTAACCTCTGTATTTATAGGGGGAGTGTCTGTTGGCATAAAATGCTATAGCACACTACAATACAAGCGATGGTGCATGCCTGAAAGCCTATTCATTGAGACAGTGAAAACAACAAGGCTTATTTTAATTTGTTAATATTCCTGATGTGTGTACAATGTGCTTATGAACATTGTTTCGAGTGCTGCTATATGATTCAGCTCCAATCCTAACCACGGATAGCCAAATCAAATGACCCTATAGTGACACCGATGTTTATATAGCCTGTTAAATGTGCTGACTCGGTAACCTTGTCAAAAAGGCTGAGACCCTGACATGCCACCATGAGAGGCACTGACATCGCTCCTCACACACACAACCCTTGATTACATTGCGTTTGTTTCTCCTTTTGTCTTGGTAGCAGTTTCACCTCCACACACACACACACACAGATTTAGGGGAATTTTCCTGTGTCACCTGACCTGTTGCGAACTAACGGCTCTGTTTTAAAGACCTGGATTCCATCCATTTTCCTTGGGTTTGTTTCTGGGTCACAGGCCGTATAGCTACAGTGTCCGTCGCCACAGCGGGATGCCAAGCAGCTCCCAGGAATTGAACCTAGCACCCCTGCGCTGACAGGTGACAGAGGAACCGATGACCTCATCCTGCTGTCCAGATTGAGAAGACACAATGCAGAAGGTTCCCTTGTACAGTTGACATTTCCCTGTCACTTCACTCTTTCGCTTACCAAACCTCATATAAAAAAATATTTCACGACTTCAAAATCTACTCCAATATTAAAATATATAATAAATAACGTCAATTGAATTTGAAAGCACTAGTGGTTTGTGTGCCTTACAGTATATTGCAGATATAGGAATATGCAGAGAGCCCACTACATGAATTTGTATTCGTATAAAAATTTTAATTTACGGGAGTACATGCAGCTACAGCTGTATCGGATGGGTTGTGGTGGCGTACAGAGAAGACTAGGGTTTGAATTCCCGGTGGGATAAACCCTGTCCACATGTGTGTATTTGTATATTTATTTATATGTATAATTGTTGTTTATCACCGTAAAGTACATAGGTAATGTTTTGTTGTCGACATGCTAGTAGGCAATATGCAATCCTTGTTAATATTTAGAAAGTAGACTGTAAATCCATTTTTCACTTTTTTGTCACAACAGGTAAAGTGGTAAATAATAGATAGGTAAATAGGTGTATAGCCACTAGGCTAGACAACGGAGATTACAATGCAGCTAATAGATCCTGCTGTCTGTAAAAAAGGAGAGTAGAGCTATGCAAATATCCCATTCCTTGTCAACAATCAAAACCCACTAATTAAGACCTAGCTACTTCAATACACTACTGCTGCCCTGCATGTTATAGATGTCTTCCTGCTCTAACACAGTTGATTCAAATGAATAGCTCGTTATAATGACCAATTCATTTGAATCAGGTGTGTTGGAGCATGGAGACATCTAAAACATGCAGGACTGCCGCCCTCCAGGACTAGGATTGGGGACCCCTTGTCTAACCAGATCTGCTGCATCTGATGAAATTGTGGCAGGGCTGTAGTACTCGAGACGCTTTTTCTATGTCTCGGTCTTGTCTTGGACTCGTTGGTATTTGGACTTGGACTTGTCTCGGACTCGGCCATTGGACTCACCAAATATTCTAATTGGACTCAACCAAGTCCAGCCATTGAGTTCAGTTCATTTCAGGTTTTTCCTGCATAGATAATTACTCCCCTCTGTCATTAAAAGTGTATTTATGTTACGGAAAATACATTGCCTGCCTATACCGCGTTACAGTACCATGCTATTACAGCGCTTAAAGGACATGTTGAACAGAAAGGGTAAAAATGGATCGGGGAAAAAAGCGGACACAGTTAAATAATATTACAATTTTGAATTTGAATTTAATCTACATAAATATTAGCATATTTAAATTATTACATTATTGCTGTGTTTGTGTCAACTACCATTTGGCTCCGTATACATCCATGGTCGGCTCATCTGAGCTCTGTTTGAAGTTGTTTTTCCTCATTCGGTGAATATCGACTTATCGACTTCAAAATAGTCTCCGGAAATGTAGGCTATACTGTAGGCCTGAACAAATCTCTGGATCAATTAGCCTACATGTAGCACAGAACATAGATTACAGTAAATATTAGTCAAATATTCAACTTAAATAACTTCATAATAATTTATGATAAATTGGCACATTTATATAGAGCTTTTATCCAAAGCGCTTTACAGTATTTTGCCTGACATTCACCCAGTCTCACACACATTCATGCACCGATGCAAGGTGCGTCCAGCCACCGGGAGCAGTTAGGGGTTAGGCACCTTGCTCAAGGATGCTTACAGGTAGGTCAGCACCGGGGTTTGAACCAATCACTTTCCGGTTGGAAGTCCAACACCCAGACCACTAGCCCACTTCCCTAAACTATTGTAGGATAGCCTACATAGAAATGCCATAAAATATGATAAAATGTAATACAGTCTGTGATTGTAAGAAAGTCAATATTACAGCTCAATGACAAGGGGACAAAGTATAGGTTACATGCATGATACACCAACCTACTAAAAGTTTGCTTTAAAAAAAATAAGTAGTCTCATTGACTCAGTAATCATTGACACTGTCAATATCAATGTTTTCGATGTCTTCCTGCTCCAACACACCTGACTCTAATGACTGGGTTGTTATCAGGCTTCTAACGGCCCATTCATTAGAATCAGGTGTGTTGGAGCAGGGAGACATCTAAAACATGCAGAACAGCGGCCCTCCAGGACTGGAATTTAATAGCCCTGGTGTAGATGCTGTACAGTGTACACTTAGTAATAATTAAATAGGAACGTTGTCATGATATATACTTTAGTAAACATCAAAATACCATATTTTTTATGAAATATGGTAGTTTTAAACAAGCTTCCCTTGTTGTCTTAGAGCAATCGCCTCTGGCGCTGATGTATATGCTGTTTTGTCTGTTTTAAGGATTTAAACGGGCTGCGGTCAGCGCTGCTCTTACAACTTGTCTGACTTCTTCTACTCTCATATTATCTTCCTGTCACGCCAGCAAAACAGGCAGAGCACAAGTATCCACGAGGTCACATCATAAATGCTAGAAATGGTTTGTTTTTATATTCCCAAACACAAATAATAATAAATAAATATTTGTTTGAAATAAATCTTATTAAAAACCTACTATTTGTGCTTATTCCAATACCGTATTCGGTTTCGGCTCCACCCCTAGTAGATATTTGCAGTAGTACAGTACAACTGGTAAGGTAAACAAGTTGTTTGATTGTGTATTTGTTGGTCCTTACATTTAGAGTTACCATGGTTTTTTTTCAGCATTGTATGTTCTATAGATAAACAAGCTCACAACTAACCCACATTGCCAGCAATACGAGCTTGTACAACTTTCAAGATAAATATACTGTGACATGTCTGGTGAACCAGGCATTGTTGTTCTACAATAGAGTAACCTATAGACTGCTGCTTCAGACCTCCACCCTACACTGCACAATATAGCCACACACACATTTCACATTTCAGGGTCACAAAGTTTGAGAGACAGTGCAGTGAGAGCAGGGAGCCTGTCTAAACAGAGAGTGCATTGGGTCGTTGGGACGCTCCAGGGGCCTGCTAAAAACCACTGAGCCCACATTCCCCTGGTTATGGTAGGTACTGGCTTTTCTATTCCATTTATCCTGCTCACACCTTCACACAAGACAGAAAGAGGATGCAGTTTGTAAACCCCTGCGTTCCTATATGTCTAATAGTGACATAGAAGCAGATAAAGCCTAGGATTATAGAGATCTATAATCGAGAGCTAGCTATATATTTTACTTTTCAACAATGCTAAATGCCATCCCCTCCTCCCATCTGTTGCCTGTTGACCTGCTATTGTAAAACACATGGACAACCCTGTTGTGGCTGTATGCACACATATGTGTGATTGACAGGCATGCTAGATTTGACAGACCAATCAGGTAAAAGAGGCCGTGATTGCACACATGCATAGCTCATTGTGCCAGGGGCATAATGCTACAGTAGCTGTGTGACAGATCGCAATACCAAAATAGCACCGTTTCAGGTACCAGACAAGCCCAGGTCTGTTTCAAGTCAGTGGTAGACACAGGAAGGAATGAAGACAAAGTGTCTGTACTTTATACTGTGGTAAAAATAATGTATTAATTGAAATTGAGTCTTCATTTTACTCAACATGCATATTGTTCTCCTTCTCTGGTGTCTCTCTGTTGTATTGGCCGTTCACAGGGAGACAGAACACAGCAGCCCAGTGTAGTCTTGGCAGGCAGACTGAACGCCCACAACATCCCACTGCACTCGGTAATACATCACCAGGGAGCCTCCATCTGCGAGACCAGGCTCTCCTGGTGACTCAGGTAACCTCAGATGCACTTTACATTAACATCAGTTTGTGTCAAACAAACTGAAGTCGCTTAGAGTGCTCAGTGCATTACAACGGAAATATCATATACTGTAATGACCACCGAAATCTACAGTATATATGATCTTGTCTGCCACTAGATGTCATACTAGAGCACTAGCATCTCAGACCAAAACAACACATGCATTACAATGCGCATGTGGCCAGCTATGAAAACAATAGAGTTTGCATTACAGAGGAGTTTGGATTCCAACACACACAGAAGGAGTGTGATGTCATTCTAGTAACAGTCTACAGTCTATTCCACTGCATCTTTACATAGAAAATACTTGTTTGCGGCTATGTTATTAAAAGTGGAGTCAGTCATTCTGGGGAAACATTGTTGACATTCAAACTTGGTCAATATAGAGGGCTCCCTCAGAAGCTCTGCCACTGCATTGGAAACACACTGCAAAGGCTAGGATAGTGTTGTGTAGTGCGGTCTGCAACACTATGTTTGTGTTCCCATTTAGTAGAAACATATGATTATTACACCACGGGCAGCTAGCAGACTATGAGTACTGTAGATATTTGCTGAGTTTGACAAGATGTGTATTAGCTTACAATCATACTACACCTTTAATGTTTAAAATACCGTATAAAGGATCTTTAAGGTTACCTGAGTAAGCTAGGCCTATCAAACAAATTGTAGTAATGTGGCTATTAAATGTTTTGAAAATGCAGTAATAAAGCACTTATCCAGCAGGGTTATCTAGCAAGGTTTGAACCAGCAACTTCAAGATCACCTGTCGCCCTGCTCCACCCACTGCGCCACTGCACATAGAGCATGTAGAAAACAATGAGGAATGTTGTGTTGGAAATATTTGGGCTTTTCAACTGAGATGGCCAGCAGGAATGTCTGTTTAAACAACCACGTTCAGAGCAAGCTAATTATTATCAGAACTGAGTCCCTAGACCTTGCATTCTGAATAATGCAATAGTTTAGCTATTCAAATATCAACTATCAGTGAGGTGCATACAAAACAGGCTGTTGTTGCATTTCCACTTGGAGATGGATGCTTTATAAGAAACTGACTCCATTTAAGTCAATAGTATGCAGAAGCATACAGTGTGTGAATAGATGACGGAAGGTTAGAAAGGCAATATATGAATGCAGTCCATTTACCATTACACATTTCACCACATCAGATCAGTAAATGGTCTTAATAAGCACATGTTAAAGTGTGTCATGGATGATGTTTATATGGTCATATTGAAGTATATAGTTAGTATACCTTTTCCTAACATGTTCAGAAATGAGTCCGGAATTTGAATGGCTCAATATTACGAACTTGAATGTTATAGAAAATTTTAAACTTTGTTAATGTTAAATGGTGAATATTTTAATTAAAAATAAACTTGCTTGAACAAAGGCATACACTTTGTGTGCAGGCACTAACACACATACACACACACACACACACATACCAACAGAGCAAGTCAACACAACCCGCATGTTACCAGTGTGCCTATTGTGTGCGTTTGACAAAGCCATCAGAGCTGTGTTTTCAATTATGTCAGATTCCACCAAGAGGCCATTTTGTTGTTCTAGCTCAAGAGAAGCAGACAGGAGAGAGAGAGACAGAGAGAGAGAGAGAGAGAGAGAGAGAGAGAGAGAGAGAGAGAGAGAGATGAAATGAGATGGAGAGAAAGAAAGAAAGAGAGAGAGAGAGGCAGAGAGACAGAGATAAAGAAAGATGAGATGAGACAGAGAGAGATAGAGAGAGAAAGAAAGAGAGAGAGAGTGGGGTGGTAATGACAGAGAGAGAGTGATATGACAGGGGAATAGTGCTGATGAGACCAAAGTGTAAGGGCGGGTGAACTTTTGTTTTGTGTGTGTGTGTGTGTGTGTGTGTTTGGGCTCAGGTGTAAGTGTGTGTCATTTGCCTAAGCCTGTGAATCTGTCTCTAAAAGCAACACCCAGGGAGCACAGGGCTTAAGGCCATAACATTGGAAGGATTTATTTCTCTTTTCACACAAGCGCACGCACACACACAGACACACGTACAGAGACCAGCGCACACAGCTTTGCAAGTTTACAGATTCACATAAGATATCTGTAAGCCGCTAACAAGCTTAAATTGTGTGTCTGTGTGTTTTTATGATTACATGACATTCCCTTTCAATACCCTCATTATCATGTATAAACTCGTACTTCAAACACTGTACACGCTTTAAATGTGACTGGCCACCTCAATAAGTGAAGCTGTGTCTTGCCACAGATGGTAACAATCGGAAGAAATGTAATTTGCATATTTGCTAATCAATATTGTATGGCCAAACAAGGGCTGATGTTTGTATTGTATGCATGTGTGGGTATGTGCAGATGCACTGTATACCACCCCATGACAATGGATGTTGAAAGCAAAGAAATGAGAAAAGCTGACCATATGGCCCTGTGAGAGGACGACAAGAGAGTGAACTTATGTGAGGTGACGGTGTTCAAGCAACTGTGAGAGAGCCCAACACGGCAAACACCAAGGACAGCATGTTTCGTGCACATTTTTGCCACCAGGTCAAACTACTTAATGACCCGGTGGCTCAACTTGACCTGGTTGAAATGCCAGCCTGCCAGAGAACAGGCCTGTTGACAACAGCGACCAGCAGCAGAGACTGCCTTCAGGGGAGATGCCCTCCTATAGAGACTTGTAGGATCTGAAGAACAACAAGTCTGACTGCTGAAGACGCAGTTTATCTTGTTGTGGAGGAAAAAAAAACAATACGCATTGCTTCTTTCTGATTGATTTGTTTCTGTGACGGTCGGCCTTCAATCAGGCCGAAGATCTGTTCATGCAAATGGAGGCCTCCCATGCTGAGGAGCTGGAGTTAGAAGCAGATCATAGGCCTGTCCTGGGAGGTGGACAATATTGACTCTGGGTGTTTTGGGCCCTGAAGGAGGACAACATGAAGATCTCTGACCTCCAGCAGACGTTGTTCCCGATGGCACAGGCCCATGAAGAAGAACAAGGGTCTCCATCACATACTGAAGATCGTCCAACCAGAGCAATGCATGGACAGTGCTCAGGTTTAGAACCCCACCAAGAGTGGAAGATGGGCAGACCCAGCACACCCCAATTGACCCATCCCAAGCCCCTGCCATTTTCACCTCCAATTACAGTTGAGCATTTTTTGAATCCGACAGAAACTCCTGAAACTGTCTGTTTTCCTGTTATAACTATGATGATTTGTCCAACATAGTTGGTAGGTTGGACAGGTGAAAGTTGCAGGGCTTGGGATCAGTCAATTCTGCTGCCTTGTTGCCACCACCTAACTGTGGCCTGTGCACAGTAACGTCCCCTCATGTCTGTCCAAGGCGTGTGTGTGTGTGTATGTGTGTATGTGAGGGGGGATTACAGGGTCTCTAGGTCTCCATAGGGACCGTAGGCCAGAGTACAGCTTTCTGATCTTTGCTCATATCCCACCCTTCCCCAATACACAATAGACATTTATAGCATGTCAGAGCATGTCTTTGCTAGCTTTAAGTAAAGTATAAATATTACATTTAACATATTATAGGCATAAAACAATATTAAAAGAACTTATAAGATGTATGTGTTTGCTCTCCAGTAAGTAAGCCTTATGGCCTTAACATGATCTTACACATATCTAAAAGCTAATTAGATTGTGGTGGCATAGAACTGAGCTAACTGGACATAGTGTTTCAACGTAAAACAAGCCATGTAGCCGAAGTGATCTTTATCTCCTTCAAGATGGTGACGATGCAAATGATCTTCATAATGGATTCCATTGACAACGAATCCCCAGTTTTATTCATACCATCATGCTGTGTGTGTGCATACATGTGTGTGCCAGCACCTTGGAGATTGCAGACCTTTCAGTTGATGTATTCAATCTAAATATTGCTAGCTATTCGCTAATCAGGACATCAAAAAAGACAAGAGAAGAGGCGCGCGCGCACACACACACACACAGATAATCTGTGATGTTGCGTCTGTCAGGCACATTCTGACCCCCCGCCCCTTTTGTCTCACTGCAAAAACAAGAAAAAGATCTGCAGATTTGGTGACGAACAAGTCGTTCGTCTACTGCGGCCTCTAATGAGATTACGAGTTCAAAAGCTCTCGACTAGTCTCAACAACTCAGAGGAGCTAGCAAAACAAACTGCAGGTTTCATCTCAGTGGCAAACAAGAAACACACTATGTTCTACTGTTGCTGCAGAGACACCGCATTTCAATCTACCACAGTTGGGAGATCTGAGAGGGATTCATAGCGTGCTAACGCAAGATAATAGTAATAATGTAACTGTGAGAGATAATATCTAATTACCACACATAATAATGATTGGTTACTACTACTATTAGATTACCTGTATTGTGTTTGTGTGTCTGTGTTTACGTGTGATAGGGAAAGAAAAAGGAACTAGCTAGCAATACAAAATACACAACTGCAATGGAAAGCTGACACAGAAAGTGAAAATATAACTTTGGATAAATATAATCTTTCACTGAACATGGTAATGACTGCAGCAACGACCTGCAGCCAATGAGAGCACATGGCAAGGACAAGATGAAACCCAAAGGGGAGGAATAACTTCCTTCTAATCAGAAATTATCCCTGGTCAGTGGTGCAAAATTTGGTGATTGAAATAATATGTTGGGAAATATATTGACTCCGTAATGAGGCGAGAAAGCTAGGCTACGACAGAGGAACATATGCTATGTCTTGTCTGTGAGATATGCCTATAGCTCAAGTCAAGTCAATTTATTTATATAGCCCTGAATCACATTGCAATCTCAAAAGGCTTTACAGCCCACATTTCACATGGAAACAAACAACACCCCCTTAACCTGCTCCTCCCCCCAGGCAAGGAAAAACTTCCATTTAAAATACAGCTCATGAGACAACGCGATCGCCGAGCTCCAGTTTGACTTAGTTGCCTGAAACATCTTGGAGTGTGTGACCATAATCAGTCACGTAATGTGAGTTACACAACAATTTCAAGACACAATTTCAAGACACAAGAGACAGTGTGAAGTTGTGCAGTGTGAGTGCTGCACAGAAATCGGAAAATCGTCAGATTTCCTTTGGATTTTCCTGCATGTTAATTTGGACAAATCGAAGAACAGTTTAGGAAATATAATATGTTCTAAAACACATCAGACCAATGAGTGATGTTAATTTTGGTTCATTTCACCAACTCAAGTGATTTGGACTAGAACAGTTTGGCTGAAACGGCTGAAAAACATTTTGACCAAATGAACCGAACTACAGATATGAAAGCATGACTTGCTGGGCCAAATGTATTATACTATTGTATAAAATGTCTAGGGACATGCATGTTGATTCATAAAAGATTCAGCAATGAAATTGACCCTTCAGTAAACCGTTCAGATTAAACAAACTAAATGCTACGTTCACCGAAAGGTAAATAGAAAAAAAGGAGCATGCAAAAGGGGTAGGGTTTATCAATTTGGCTAGCACTATTGTTTTTTTAAGGAGATAACCCAAGCCAATAATGGATCATTCGCAATGGGCAGTTTTGAGAAGAGCAGTGAGAGGAGGAGAGCTACAATTTAAGATAACACCATACAATCCAGGCAGTGGGTTATTATATTAATATACAGTACAGTATATATTAGTAACGTACCAATTTGAATGGTAATTTGCTTCCATGACATGTATGGCCTTCCATCCTACATGTATACAAATATATTATATTTCAGGATATTCTGAAACAACTGCAATCAAATTATCTTCATTTTGTGTCTAGTTAATTTTGCCCCATAGTCCTGAAATGTTAAAAGATGTTAAAAACTCTTCTGAAAATTAGACAGCACTTAAAATATCTCTGCATGTTGAATGAATTTATATAAAACTAAATATTATATACAAATTCTGAAATGTAACTGTATCCCTCTGAAAAGCATATTGAAACCCCTCAGGGGTACACAGAGTCCTATGCTGAGAATACTGTATATACTCTACAGCACACTGCGTACACCCAGCAAACCCACAGACACACACATACACATACTGTGTTTTATAAAGCACGATCCACCTACAGTTTGTGTCAAATAGAAAGACCTCTCTGACAAACATGACACAGCAAACTTTCCTTTTGTTGTAGCGAAACCCCACAACTCCACCCTGCATTCCCGCACTCCCGTTCATCCCTCCATCTCTATATCACTCTGTTACCATGGCAACAGAGAAGAGACAGCACAATGTGAGAAGGTGTGGCTGGTAGAATTCAAATATGGAATCCACAGAAACAAAGAATTAGTTTAGTTTTCTAGCACGGACGCCTAGATGACAGAATGATTTCATGTAATTGTACACATTACATTTACCCTTAGTCACTGCATTTAATTAAAATAACTTGGTACACTTCTGAATTTGTCTGGTTTTTAACATTGTACTGTAGCTTCAACCATCATTACAAATGGTGTACTGGTTTGAAACTTAGAGAGTACATGCCCCTCCCACACCTGTGCTGAGTGGCTCTCACTTAGAACTTGTGCATGGTTGTATTTCAAATTAAAACGAATTACCTTGGGAGGAACATAGCGGATCTGGAGGCACTATTTGCTGATTTCTCTTCTGCACTTAATAAAATGCAGCCTCATATCTTGATTGAGAAACTTGCCTCTTATTTTGATCTCCCTGACCAGCTCCTTATGCTTATATTAAACTTTCTTACTGGAAGGCGCCAACAGGTTTTTGTGAATGGACAAATGTCAGATGTAAT
>JAODTR010004925.1:0-11714 GCA_025399935.1 Amblyopsis rosae | reverse complement strand
CAGTCCAATATTCAAACCTTAATAATTCCTCAGCATGAATTATCAATGGGCGTGGTTCGACTGCTGGATCACTACAGCCTTTTAAAACTTTGAATGATTATATGCATTCTGTATTTGAGCAAATATTTGAAAATATATACAGAATTTTGTAAAGGTTAACAAACATGCCATTATTGAAAAGTTGAGCAAGATATATTTCAGAAGTTGCTTCAGAAATTGATATAAACCAAGTCTTACCTGAAATTAAATGAGTATACAGTATGGACATTGCTTTATTACTAACTGGTCAAGAATTTATTGCAAGCATTTTTTTTAAATACACATGTTCAGGTTCCAAAGTATTGGTAAGTGTTGCGCCAATCATAGCACACAATTTCTAAAACATTTAATAAAACGTTTACTTTTAATCCCTTAGCTGGACAAATCAAATTATTTGATGGTTTATCACTTGTTTTTCTTAAAAACATAACAGAAAATGCTCAAATAAAGGGTAAATTTTTCATAAGTGTTGATGACTAAATTGTCCTCCAATTCCGGAATGACCCATTATGTGATTTAGGAATTCTATGGAAAAAGAAATTCACACAAACAGGTGACAATTGAAATTACTATTGTCTTTATACAGTATACAAATATTAATAAATATTTGCTTATTTATTATCCCTTGCTCATCACATGCACATATGTTCGGGAAGTAAACTTAATGCGCATGTGGCACATATTCATGTATGTAATAATAATGTAATAATGTAAATTAATGAAAACCAGGACTTTAATAGCTCATATGCTATCACACAGTACAGTAATACACATTTTGGCTGTGCTGGCTGCCTGCTCCAAACTCCATGAAAAACTAAATTTGTGGTCAATTTATTCTTGATTATAATTTATAAAAGAACGAATTGGGCAATAGCCTGGAAACAAAAATATATTTCCATACTTAAGATCTGGAAATTACTCAAATCAAATCCCATATTTTTCCATACTGCGTAGGAACCCTGCGTAAATGCATAAATGTGAACAAAGCATAAATATCCACCAGGCTGTTTGTTGACTAGGTGGTGCAAAAGCAACAAGAATCCTGATTGAAACATTTAGCTAATACTTTATTTTCTTTCTGATACACTAGATCCACCTCTAATAGACAAGACCCTATTACTTATTATTGTAAGATTCAGAATCAGGATTCTGTAGTCTGCAGAACCATGCGCGACTTTCATCCAGCTTGTTGTCTGTAAACTAGGGACTTTTGATATTGATTTGATTTCCAAATCATGCATTTAAAAGGTAGGTGATATGAGTTGGATTAGTAAAAGTACCTATACTTACAGTATGTCTGCTACTGCATGAGTGCAGCAGGCATAGTGGGATGATAGCTGTATTGTGACCGGTAACATGCTGAACGACCACCGGTACAACATACTGAAACTCAAAGGCTTACATCAACAGGCTCTAATCATGCACTCTTTCACCTCAAATGTTATTTGCATAACTAATATTGCACTATTATTCTATGGCAATATTCAAAATTTGATAGGGGTCCTGTAAACAGAATATTCCATTTGGATATTCTGAATTCTTTTTCCGTAATATTAGAATTTTCCAGTTAAATAGACAAGTGGGATAGGCTGAGAATTTTCTGGTTTTAGGAGCAGTAAATGTGTAATGTGACTCAAGTGGATATGTGCAGAAACCTTAAAAAAATATACAATTTTGATGCAAATATACTAAATAGCACAATTGACTTGAGCCGTTCCATTTTCCCATATATTAGAATATTAATTCAGTTTGAAAAGTAGGGAAATTCCTATCTAGGGCGAGAAAGTTATTTAAACAGCATAACTTTAGAAAGTATAACTTAGCTATTAGTGGAATATTCATTTTAAGCAGGCATGTAACAGCATAGTAAGAATATTGTCATTTTCAAATAAGGACTAAAACCGTAATATTGTGTCCAAGAAATCGTAGCCTGACATTTCCATCCATATACATGTTGTGGAAGCTAGTACATATGTTTCTCTGCTGGGTTTAAAAGAATTGTGTAAACTTTATTTATTGCAGCTGAAATGTCACTCAACACCTTAAACTACAAACAATTTACAAATTTTATTTCAATGTTAACATCTCCAACATCTAGCTCTTGATCCTGTTGCTGTTAGCTAGATGCTAATATCGATAAGGCAGGTGTGTATAGGTTCACCCAACATCTCCGCCATGTACATGTCATCGGTCCCATTGCTCCTATTGGAGCTGAAAACACCTCCACTCAGAGAGGATGAGATTTAGCAATAATTAAAATATCTTTATTTAAAGTCTAGTTGAGTACTGGAACATAGAAATATAAATACAGAATGTTAAAAGGAGGAAAAACAATTTTACAATAGCTTACAGACCAAGTCATGTGTACACGCTAAAATGCCTGTTTTTGAAAGTCCTAACTGTGCCAATACGAGCAGTAAAGGTTTATCGGAATTTCCTTTAAATACCATAAAATGGCTACAGCCATGTCATGGATGTTTATAAATAAAACCTGAGGACTGACTGATGGCTTGAACCACCTTGTTCAAGAGGCCCCACACACACGCACACCCCATGTTCAGATCCTTCACAGAACCTTCATTGTAGGAGCAGGTCTGCAAGCATCCAGTGGGAAGCCACTTCTTCAGTCCGTCTTGAGGGCATAGAGCACGTCATCCTGGCTGACGTTGAGGCGGACCCTCTGCAGCACGCCCAGGCGACTGGGCTCCAGGAGCAATAAGCGGCAAGCTCCCAGCCGCTGGCATGCAGCCAAGCCTTCTGAAACCGTGATGGGCCGCAGGCCCTCCACACGACACAGTGCCTGGTGCTGCACAAACACCTGGGGGGGGGGAGACAGTGGATCCAAATGTCATTTAACAGCATTCTGCCTCTGGAGGAATTTTTTTTTTTTTTTACAAATGTATAGATGATTAAGAGACATTACTTATTTGTTTTATAAACTAAAACTACAAACTACTTTACTTTAGAATGCACATCACTACCAGAATTGTGTTTTGAGAAACAATCAACATTAATGAAGATTTGAAGAAAACCATTCCATCAAATTCCTTGAATAGGGCAAATCTCTCCCCCCCCCCCCCCTTCCATTCATTCATTCATTTTTTTCACAACATTGCAAGAAATGAAACCACGACGAAGCCCATAACATCACAGCGGCTCACTTGGAAACGGGACAGCTCACTTTGGCCCCACTCCAGAGAAGGCCCATATTGGGCGCAGCTTGGCCAACTGTGCCAGTGGAAAATCCCCAAGACATGAGTCAAGGGAGTCCAGCTCAAATAAATACCCATTTAAAAATTACAAAGACAAAGAAAACAATGTATGTTTGATACATACCTGTTGGAAGGTTGCCTCCTCCAATCCCAACCTCCGAAACTCAGCAATGACTGCTCTCAACAAAAGTTGCTCTTGAACTGATGCACACCTGAAGACACACTTACAGTCATTCATTCTATGGCTTGAAATATTACAACTCAAAATATATTTGAAAAAAATTAAGAAAATGTATTATGGTGTCTATTTTGTCATGCCTGTATGCATGTATAAATCATGTTTGAGGTAAGATTTATTCTTTTTTAAACATTTCATTTTCTGTTAAATTACAATTTAGCCTAATAACTGAATTACCATACATTTTTATGGTAATTATTATTATAAAAAAACAAAAATCCCCACTTTCGCCAGGCCAATAAATAGGTTAAAATCAATCACAACTAATTATATGATGTCACCTGGCAATAGCGCAACGGAAAGTTCGAAGGCACCGTTTGCATACTGTTTTTTGTGATAATATTCACAAAAACCAGTATGCAGCCACAAGCCGCCTGGTTGGATCTCCAGTACCTACAAAAATGAGTACCTGGTCCAGATGTAGGAAAGGGTGCATGGCGTAAAACGTCTTGTCAACGCTGGTCTATAGTGCATTGTTAATGTTAATAAAAGAATCTCACTTGATGGCAGTGATGTATGCAGAAGAGAACATCTCATCTAGTGCTTGCATCACATGATTCATTCCCACCAGTCCCGACGCAGACTGTTCACAGACCTCTGTTGCTCGGCGACAGATGTCCAAACAACGACGAGCATCCCCTGACAAGGCAGCAACCTGCGACAGGAGACAAAAGTTGAACATGCACACTATTCAACTGACTTTGAAACTAGCTGGGTTTACATGGGATGTCACCTAATCGGGTCTGGTGTTTACATGCGCCGTCGCAACTTAACGGAATAGATGTTAGACATGCACACATGATTATCTAGCTCCGTAATGTAATGTGTCCAGCTAGCAAAAAGGCTAAAACCGGCTAGCTTCTAGTTGTAGGTAGGCCTGCGTCGGAGAGTGAGAGATTTACGGCTCCAGAGGAAGTCACCGTACTAACTCCCATTCACCTTTGTTCGCACATCGCAATTGTTTTCTCCAGATTTTGTACCGGCATCACACAAAGTGTTAGACGGGGCATGCGCCGAAGAACGCAACCAGGAAGTAATTAGGTTTAACCAATTACATTCATACATACAATTATGGAACGAGTTACACCTGCTTTGGAATAACAGTTTAATCGGGTTGGCCGACTCTCTTCCAATTGAGGTGTTTATATGGAGCATTTTCTTTCAAGGTGGGCTTTAAACCCGATTCCAATCGAATAATTAGGGTCCATGTAAATGCTGCTACTGTCACATGGAACGCATGCCAAAGTTACCTTTCTGGAAACCAGCTGAAGAGCGTCTTCCTCAAAGGCCTTGACCTTGTTCAACCTTGACGTGATTATTCGCTGCAGCTGCTTAAAGCTGTATGGCTGGAAGGACATCCTGGTCAGACCCTGCGGTGAGCAGAGAAATGCACGCCATCGGTCTGATTAGCTCTGGAATGGCTGTGCATGACAGCAGCTCTGGCGCTGGTGCAGGGGGTTGGCGTGACATGTGAGCATCACAGCTGAGATGCCTGCATGTTTATTTAGGAGCCATTCTGGTGCTGAACAATACGTCAGGACTTATGGTTTGTGGTTTAAAACTGGTTCAGTTGATAGTGCGGGAAAAAAAATATCATTTTGTTTGCATTCGTTGTATTAACAGAATGTACGTTTTTATCCAAAGTGTGTGTGTACCTTGGTTTATTTTAAGTTAATTGAATTTAGTTAACAAGTTTCTACCAGTATACGCAGATGAAAATAAAGGAATATTAACCTAGCTGTAGTCCATAACTGTAAATCCCACAGGACATGGTGAAGCTAATGCTAGCTAAAGTAGCGGCCCCTCTCACCAGCCTGCTAGCCACCCTGTTGATCATGATCCTCTCTGGCAGGTCCATGGTGTTGGCGATGGTCAGCACCACCAGACGCGCACGCCGTCGCGTCGGCCAGTCAAACAGGTTGTACATCACATTCTGTTTCCTCGTCCACAAGAGATCCAACTGCAGAAAGGAAACACTTGTTTTGCACCCTGAGCTTCCCACCGCAGGAAAATATGATGCGTTATTTAATACTTCACTGTCGAGACAACAGGGTAGGACCTTGAATACAGAGAGTGTGTTGTACTATACAGTCAAACCACTATCTATTATTATCTATGATAATTGGTACAAAAATGCAAACACATTTATTAATCCATAGTTTAGGATTGGAAGGGACAAAAGCAGTATTCTGACCTCATCCACTAGCAGAACAGTAGTCTCCTTCTTAGGGGCTGGGTTGCTGAATCTCTTCTCCAGTAGGGCTGATGCGTGGTTGGCTGTGGCCTTCTGACCCGTCAGTTTCTATGGAAATGAGCCCAGGAGAGAGACCATGTTGTCAACAGCGGTGTACACAATGCAATGGCATATAAAACGTATATTTCCAGCCGAGCTGTTGCCTGTTTGGAGTAAAACTGCCCACAGATGTGTGGGCGGAGGAGCCAGCAGCCCCTTGCCTGTGCCCGGCGCTCACCTGGAGGATCTGCACGTAGGCCTGGTGCGGGTCCGTCATCTTCATGCCGTTGATTTCGATGAAGTGGAAGGACGGGATGTCATCCGCGTCAGAAGCCCGCTGCAGACAGCGCATCACTTCATGCACTGTAGCAGTCTTGCCCGTGCCTGGGACGCCAGATATGTACATGCACCTGAAACCCCCCCCAAGCAGCAGGGTAGCCATGTCATCAACGGGCTGCGCTGCAAAGTCAATAGGTCACATGCAGTAGCCTCCAGTATGTTCTGTTGCACTTATTGTGTCTGTAATTAAGCTGGGCCCCCCCAACAAGCACGCTGCAACGGGGAGAACGTCGAGATGCAGTTTCTTACCCCCCAGTGCCGTCCATGATCTTGCTCTCCACAAAGTTATAGATGTCCTGGAACTCCTGCTCTCTGCAGGGCAGAGACTCTGGCACCGAGGAGACATGCAACCTTGCAAGTAGGACGTCAGAAATTAATATCAACACCACACGTTGCTCAGGATGGGCAAGCAGTGTTGCACTGGCCTCTGTGGGTTCTAATGACAGAATGCATCTTAAAACAAAAGCATCTGGTCCTACACTGGTCCCAGGTCAGTGCTGCCCTAGTACACGAGTGGCTTCTTTACCTTGTCCTGGCCTCCTCTAGGTTGTTACCAGGCTGTCTTGCTGGTAGGGACCGGCTGGGAATACTGGGTGTGGCGTGACGGGGTGTCCGCGGAGTAGATGGGGTGGCCTGTCCATGAATGGAACAGACACACAAATGGCGTCACCCTTCTTATTGTAATCCATTGTTATCCTGGTAAGACCGTATACATTATGCAGGCTTCATGGTTTACTCCGCTCTGCATATCAGAACTGTTTGTCACAGGTGGTGGCAACAATAAATCAATTAATCATTATCAGCAGGTGACTAAACCACCTTAACCTGGGTTCACCGGGTCAGACGTGACTACAAGACAACAGACCAGAGTACACATCTCTTGTCATGTGAGACGGGTTAAACATTTGGCTTAAACCATGTTTAGTTGGCCAAATATCTTTAATGGTTGTAGCTTCCAATTCCTGAATGGGTTCGTTAGCAGGCTTCCAACTACCATTCATTTGAATCAGGTGTGTTGGAGCAGGGAGACATCTTAAACATGCAGGGCACCGACCCTCCAGCACCAGGATTGCCCGCCCCTGAGCTAGAGCCTTTTCATTCCAACCACAAATGGTAAGCTAACAAACGTAGCTCACAAGCACACCTGATTCAAGGTTGTTAGAAGCCTGATAACAACCCGTTAATTTGAATCAGGTGTGTTGGAGCAGGTAGAGAGCTAAAACATGCAGGGTGCGGCCTTCCAGGACCGGAGATGAATAGCCCTGTTTTATACAATAGTATAAATCTGGCCCCACAAGAATATCCTTCACCTGATACAAAAAAACTCAAACAACCAGATGCTGATGGCACCAACAAAACTGGAAAAGGTTTTAAAATTGAGAGTTCCCAGATGGATATGAAACTTAAAGCAATGTATCCTTTATTCAACGAGGGATATGGTTTATAATTGCCCGACTCCACCCGACGATTGCTGTGAGCTTTATTCTTTGTTGACAGAGTCTGGAAACCCCGTTCTCCCTTTAGCGTTTGTACAGCCATGCTGGACGGGGGTGCCCGCCCGGGTGGGCTAAGTGCAATCATGTTTAAGTCAACTGTATTTCTAAATGGTGGTAGAGCTAGATGCACTGATAAAAACAGTTGTAGCAATGGCAATTAGTTGAAAGGCTGTCCAATAGTTTCTTAATAAAACTACAGTCTATGCCCACAAAGTGAATCGTGGCATACAGGCTAGGTATAATATGCAGGTGGACTGAAAACGGCAACATAAATCGGTCAGAAATGTCTTGGGGGTTTGAACACTACCTTCTTGATGGGGGTTGTGCGTGGGGTCCTGGCAGTGGAGCGAGGTGTTCGAGATCCCACCGTAGCTCGCTTGCTCCTTTTCACAAGAATCTCATCATCGCTATGCCCCCGATCTCCCTCCTCGTCCTCGCTGCTGCTCTGGAGCTCCCTTTTAGTTGGCTTGTAGTCCTCTTCATCATCATCATCATCATCCTCCTCTCCATCTGAGCCCAGGTCCTGGTGGCCATCCAATAGACTCCTGAGGCCAGACGAAGAAAAAGATAATTCAACAATGTTGAAGCTAAAGCATTGTGTATTTAGTGATTAGCAAAAACAGGTCTCTGGAAATGATGTGCGCATATATTTGTGCATATATTAGGGACATTTTGAATAGGCCTACTACCACTGACGTGTAGATATAAGGTGTTAAGGTGCGTGCAAAGCACATTGGCCACATTGTGTCATGCTCTGCACTGAATGTATATGATCTGATAAGAAATATAACATGTATATGGCTGCTCTTACAGCTGTCTGCTGATGCGTTTGGACACCAGCTGTGCTGACTTCCTCTTAGAGCTTCTTGGCATCATGGTAACGGGTAGCACGGGAGAATTCTCATTGTCCACCTCTGGCCTGTGAAATCAATGGAACATTTGTTCTTAAAAACAAAGTACAATATTATTTAACGCTATTAGCATTGCAATTAGTCTTCCCAACCCTATGAATAGTAGTGGTGGCATTAAATGTGATGATGTGTTCTAACACAAAAAAAAAAAACAATTAACAAAACAAAATAGAAAACAGAGTACAGTAACTAGTGTAGCCATATCCCAAGCTATACTTTGGAGATTCCCTGCAACACAATGTGTTGTTACTATGAAAACACTTACAGCACCCCGAGAGGAGTTTCTTGAATGGATTTCAGTGACTCTGTCCTTCTGGAACAAGTACAGATATTTGAAGAAAAACAGTTAGACAGGGTCCATAAAAAAATAAAAATACACACTTTTTTTTCTCACTTCATAATTCACATTTGCAGAAGTTGGTAATCAACAGTAGGCAAAAATATATACAGTATGTCCCTATGCCAGCATTTGCAATAAAACAGCTAAATAAAAATGCTACAGTGCTATAATAAATACCATCGACAACATATACATGTAAAGAAAGGCTGGGGCACCAAATGTGACAGACAATGCAGGGGGAAAATGCTGGGTAAGGAAACGAGACAGGAGTTAAAAACACCAGTGAGTGCCACCACCAGTGGTCCACACTGGAGCTGAGGAAGAGCCGAAGAGTAGAACAAAAGATATAGAATCCAGCTCTCTCTGGCAGAAGCTAATCTAAGATAAATATTACTCCCATTTCCAGCTGCTGTGATAAAGTATTGGCCATATTGATACATTTTCTGCTTACTGCCATTCACGTCAATATTGACCGGTCATATAAGGGTTGTTGATGTAAACAGTAAAAGTGAAGGAATGGGCTGACATTACGGTCCATTCCTGGCCCTGGTAGACCAGAAGCAGCTCAGTTCACACTTGCCCACAACCCATCATGGCTTACTTACTTCTGCCCCCTAGTGGCAGAGGTCCTTCTAGGGGTTGCTTGCCTCCTCAGTGGAGTTGTAGTTGAAGCAAATGGCAACCGTGCCTCCAACATGTTGTCCTCCAAAGGACCTACACCAAACACGTCCCTGAGAGAAGATAAAGAGTCTGAGTTGGCATAAATACTGAACACATTCCAGGGAGCCAATGAGAACACAGCTCTGTGTCGCATGCACGTCTGTCCGCCCTTACATGGCGTCACGCTGGGGCGATGACTGACTATCCGCGTCACCGGGGAACCACTTGTTTGCGGAAGGCTTCAGGAGGGAGACTTCTGGAAAGCTCGCAGATCTCTGGAGCCTTCTGACGGTTATCAAGCCACTGGACTTGAACAGAGAGCAGAGTGGCTCTGCTATTGCCACCTCAGCCTCCAGCTCCTCGTCTAGGAGCTGGCCGAGCACATCCTCCCTGGTAAAGGTCTTCTTACCTGGGCCTGAAGGAGATGCATGGTAAGGAATCAGGAAAGCAACAGAAAGCGGGAATAGCATGGCGGGAAAACACACAGGTCAGCCTAATATGTCCAAAGAAATGGTTAAACGTTTAAACAAGAAATATAATATCAAAACAAAGGTTAGCCTAATATGTCCAAAGAAATGGTTAAACAAGAAATATAATATATCAGCACATCACCGCTTGCCACACAAAAACAAACATAATAAAGCTTGATAGCAATGTTAAACATTAGGAAGTTTACATTGATAGTGCTCTAGAGAATATATACAGTATGACTAAGGTGCACTATAGCGAGCTTTCAGTGACTGCAGAAATCACATTTTACGCAAACCACAATTAAAAAGGTGTAGTCCGCTATTGCAAGTTAATTGTAAGCTAATAAACTTTGTAAATTCACCAAATATCTCCTCAAATTATGTAATTTTAAATTTCTCTGTGCGTGTTGAAAGAATGACCTGGTACAGATCTGACCTGGTACAGATCCGCCCTGACTCCGTACATAGAAACGTAAACAAAGTGGGGAACACTGCACACAACAACAAAGCCCTTGGCTTCGCTCGCAACACATTTCAATGTGTGAATTGAAATGCGGATGGGCATTTTTTTTCCATTTGAGCTGGAAGTTAGCATGCGTTCTTGAGATTGACCAACCCTGCCTTTAAAACTTTTTAGCATACAATGCTAAGATGCTATGCCCTTTTGGCAGTACTCACTGCTGAGTTCCAGCTTCTTGCGGACCCCTGGTGTCCTAGTGATGTTGGCCCTTCTCTTGTTGCTCAGGCATTTGGAGGCTGACAGCTTAGAGGCTGAGTGTAAGGACTCTGCCTCCGAGGTGAGCAGCTTGCCTGCGCTCATTGTGCCGCGGTGCTGGGGGACCGACCGGGCTCTGCTGATGACCGTGGGGTCCGGGGTGGGCAAGGCACGGCGACGGGGGCCCCGGGAGCTGGGAGTGGCGGGCGGCGGGGAGCAGGGGGGAGACGGGGGCAGGGGGTGTTTGGTCTGGGCAGAGGAGGGGGATGTGGGGGCCGGGCCAGCAGTGCCCTCCACCTGGTCAGGGTCCACAGTCTTGAAGGCCTTGGTGTTCCAGGCCAGCTTCACGTACAGGGTGTCCTTCCTGCCGCTCTCTGGGAAAGGGGCTGCTCCTGGGAGATGCTTAACCTTTAGGTGCCCGGAAAGAATGGGAAGGGAACATGTCAAGTTCATTTATCACAGTACAGACTCAAAGAGCTTTACAATCCCACATTTCACATGGAAATAAACAACACCCCTGACACCCCCAGGCAAGGAAAAACTCCCATAAACACACCATGGGCCAAAAAGGTAAAAAACCTTGGGAAGGGCCCACCGAGGAAGGAATCCACAGATAGTGGATCGATAGTGCAACAGGAATTATCAATTAAACTAAATAAGGAATCACATTGTACAGTACACAAAAACTAACACATTGCAGAAATGTAATACAATCTTAGTTTATTATAAGTTGTCTGTCAAATGTAATACTGACAGATGCTACAGGGTCCAGGTATCGTTTGTTCATTCGTTTTTTTGTTTATATCGGAAAACGAAAAAACAAGAAAACAACTCCTTTTCCGTTTTTTCAGAATAACAAAAAAACGAAATTATGAGTTCATTATTGGTTTTCTTGTACCTGCACGGAAATCAGAAAAACACTTGCTATTCCGATTTTTTTCTGAGGGTGGTGCTAAATCTGGAATGCCTCTCATTGTTCAAATGCATGGGATACGCAATAATTATTTTTCTAATTAAGAGTTTTCCTGATATAATATGGTACAGTTTCACAATCTACTTTA
>JAODTR010004924.1:0-11715 GCA_025399935.1 Amblyopsis rosae | reverse complement strand
GGAGCAAGGCACTAACACTGTCAGGGTTAGGGGTTCTATTCCCTGTGTGGAGCAAGGCACTAACACTGTCAGGGTTACAGGTTCTATTCCCTTTGTAGAGCAAGGCAATAACACTGTCAGGGTTAAGGGTTCTATTCCCTGCACAGACAAGCTTGATATACTGTATACGTTTTAAATGTGTTGAAGGTTTGGAGTGTGTGCGTGTGCGTGTGCGTGTGTGTGTGTGTGTGTGCGTGCACGCACTCTCCAGGGACAAAGGCTCTGCTCCATCTTTCATCCTTCAAACACCTCTGGTGGCCTCTGCTCTGTGTGTGTGTGTCCTGGTCAGCACACTACAACCATACCCCCCCAATCTGTCTGTCTGTAAGAAACCATGCCTACAATTATAACAGCACAGTCTAAAACAAACTATTGTTATGTTGTTCTGCGGTGCACATGCATGAGGCTTGAGGTCGTTAACAGTGTCGCAGGTTGTAACATACTCTTGTTGTACTGCACATGCAGCATTAGAGACACTTTATGAATATGTCAATACTCCAAATTAGAATATCATGCTTCACCGTGACAATGAGTAAAGACATTGAAAGTGCGAGCCGCCATTTTTGTTCCTGTGTACCAGCACCATTTTAGTGTCTCCTAAATATTTGGCTGTCGTTGTCATGTCAACCACTGAAAGCGCCTGGCCTTTTCCACATAGCGGCTCTGACGATTGTTCCGTTTTAACTTGGTACCCGCCCACTTCGTTTTGCCGACCGCTATTTTGCCTGTCTTCGCTTCAAGTTGCTGACTGACATTGACTTTCAATTGTCTCTGGTCGCTCCTTTGCTGCTAGCTGCTAACTGCTAGCTGCTAGCTGCTAGCTGCTTCGCTATTAGCTGCTTTCCTGCTAGTGCAGTGTGTCTCTGGCTTTAGTGTTCTGGGAGAACCTCTGGATGTGGGAAGGACATTCATGGTCACCAAGCAGATGCTCTGTAAAACATTTTTGAGGGATTCTTGTTAAGGTCAAAACAAAAAGGTAATTCTAGTTCAAATTAAAGGCTCAAACTCAAGTACACACACACATGTACTGTACTTTACTGTACCGTAACTATGAATTATTGTATTAATTCTGCTTGAAAATGCAAACGTGTGTGTGTGTATGCGTGCACACATGCATGAGCCATTTCCTCAGACAGCCCAATTTGATTGACAAGTCCGTATTCCCAGGAAACAGCTGAAGTACGGCAACAATATGAATAATTCATCGTCTCCTCCCAGAGCACGGCAAACTTTGTCCAAATTATTCCAGAAAGTTGACTTCCCCTAATTGCACCTGTACATACTGAACATAACATAGCCTTCAATTATTTATTTCTGCCCCAAGCAGGCGAAGTGTGTCATGTGACCACAGGATCCCTGTCATCTCAGTAGTTTAGACCTCATTCCTCGGGCCGTCTGTCCTTCATGAAAGATGCATGCAGCCCGTTTCTCCCAGAACATTGTTATACATTTATTAGATTAGCCTACTGTACGTGAGATAACCGAGGCACAGCGCTCGCCTGTCCGGCGGCCTCTCTGGCCACTAGGCGCTACTTCATCTACCCTTTATTTATTTTTGACACACTGCGCATATGGCCCAAAGACTTAACGCAAGTCAGTCAAGTACGCATATTGAGAAACAGCCTTAGTCTGATTCAGTGTTATGGATGATTCCCATTAATTTTTTTATACATGAACTCACAACAAAACAATATTCACAATTATCTTTATTTCATAGAACTATACATGGAGACATGCAGCTGGCAGCCGTCCACCGCCGGCTCTGCCTTGAGGGACGAAGCAGCCAAAGCATTCATCTCCATGTCGCAACGTAGGTGTTTTTCAAACTGCTGAAAGACAAAACATTTAATTAATTGAATTAATTTGATGTATTGGCCTACACAACACACACACACACACACGCACACACACACAAAACACACACACACGCACACACAAACACACACACACTACGCACACACAAAACACACGCGCACGCACGCACACACAACACAAACACACACACACCACACACACACAAAACACGCACACACGCACACACACACACACACAAAACACACACACCTGATATTCTCTGCTGCCTGTTAAAATTATTAGCAAGTGTAATCATTTATGAAATGTCTCTACTGATGAATTATGTTGTCAACACAGACAGGACCGAAACACAGTGATTTTTTTAATTGAAATTAGATTGTTCAATTAAATGAACAAAAATGTTGCTGTTTGTCGTGGGAGATTAATTGCAATGATAGAACTGTAAAACCGCTTTGCATTCTGGGACATTGCATGCGTGTCTACTTGAGAGGCCTTCTTCCTTCCCTTCCTCTCTCCTCTCCTCTCCTCCTTTCTCCTTCTCACCCAGACCTTTATTGATTCTGTTCTGGGGGACGTTTGACGGCTCACTATTTTACACTAGTTTACACTGGCCTCTCTCTCTCTCTCTCTCTCTCTCTCTCTCTCTCGATGTTATGACTCTTGGTGTCGTCAAACCAACATGCCAGGTGAGTGTCAAGATCATGTGAATGTTTTTTCCAATCCCGAGGACTTTTTTAAGTGATTTCTCAATACCGTGGTCACATTTGCTAAACGCTTCATCAGTTGTCCTAACTAACTTTCATCTTGGCACCACAGTTCATTTTACATCCAAAATGCACTAAAACAACCATGACACTTGTCCTTACACACTAGCACATGTTGTCACCTAATAAGCACATGATGTCAGTCATAAAACACTTCCCTAAACAACGCTAACATCATGCAGCTTTACACAGTGCCTTTGTTTGTAGTTTATTTGCAATACAATACAAAACACCTAATGTTTATATATCACTGCAGTACTGGAATGAATCAAACCTTATTTCAAGTGTTGTTCACTATGTTTAAATTTTTTTCCACAGAGTAGTTTTGGACAATGAGTACAATACTGTACCGTAATTTCAGTACAATAATGAATTACAATACAAGACAATACTGTATACACAGTATATGTATGTATGTATGAATGTATGTATGTATATACACACCATCAACAGATCTATCTGGGTTCTCTCATGTTACAGTAAGATTACAGTACAAAACTTAATTAAGTAACGTAAGATGTCCCCTTTTGTATAATGTAGTAATGTAGATGGTAATGAAACACCTGGGCAGCTGTTCTGGTACAATGGGAATCAGCTTCTGTTTTGTATAATTAGGTGCATATTAAAGAGCAATTTCTGAAGTGTGTGTTTGTGGGAGAGGCCGCAATCTCACTTGCAATCAGTGGAATGGGTCTTCTGCACAATACCAATAATACCAATGACCATGCGCACACACACACACACACACAAACACACACTCACTCACAAACAACCTTGAGTAAAAATAAATTAAGTAATTATGAAAACACTTGGGTCAGATTTCTATGACGTGCTCTGTGAGTGCCACCGCACACACACACACATGCACAGCGTTTCAATTACATTACACAGTTTTGGCTAATTGCTGGAGCGATAGCTTCTATAATGACTTCCAAGGGAGCAATGGAATTAACATGCAGAGAATGTCCCAAACACACAGAGACAGAGTCAGAGCTGAAGGGCTTTAGGGAAGCAGCCAGCTAATGTCGGTCTTTTGTAAGTAATGAAATATTGTATTATTAAAAGGTTATAGACCGATTTGGTGTGGTAGGGGCTCAGGGATCCTTCATGTATTCATTCTACTCTTTATTAAGGTTGCTATTGTTCGTAAGTTATTTTATTTGATCTGCACAGACACATTTACATATATAACATAGATAACATAGATATCTGTTACTGTGGTGTAAAATCGACCTTTGACCTTTGTATGTGTGCGTGTGTGTCTATAACTCCACCTGAATTCTCATCCAAGAATGACTGCATACTAATGTTGTTTGACAGAGTAATACTAGCAGTGTGCTGCAGTACATACATATATAAAGTACATTACTAAAATACAGTACTACTACAGTATAAATGCTAACTCAGTGCATCCTTGCTAATTGCTGTTGCCCACTCAGCACCGTATCCATCCTAGCCATTCTTCCTCTGTGGTTTCTTCGCAGCGTGTCTTACTCTCTTTTACCACATGGTTCTATTTGCATGGAATTGTTTACCGGGGGCGTGGCTGGTTTCCATGTGAACCATGGGCTGACGCCGCCCTCTGAGACGGTCGTGGTAATGGCTGTAGAGACACACTTGACATGAACTATCAGATCTGTACCCGGCGCACGGCACTGCGTATAGCAATGCAGTACTTTATTCAACGTTATTTCAGACAGGCAGTATCTTTGATGTCTGAGGGGGCTGTCTCTCATTACAGGTATCAGCTGTCGGTTATGATGTGAAATATGAGCAGCTTGAGTTCTTCTCTTCAGGACTGCGGTCCAACTCCACTAACAACCTCCCTCCGGTACAGAATCCAGTGAATCTAGAGGCAGTTTGGCCATACCACCTCTATTCAGACTTTAAAAGCCCCTGTTAAACATATACCACTGTGGCCTGACACCTCCGTAATGATCTGCCCCCCATGATGGTACTATACGCAACTTTTCATGATAATGCAGAAATGGTTCATCACCCCCTGGAGCTCAGATGTGATTTAGACTATTCTCGTGCTGGGCTGCAGTGCTCGGGGGCACTCCCCAGTGGCAGAGATTAGAAGTGCAACTGCAGTAGAGATCTTGAAGACATAGGGGTGGCTAAACCCATAATCTCCGTGACCAGGTGTTCAAACCAAGTGTGTCAGATATGTGTTGAGGTGGACGACTGTAGATTCCGGACTAATAACGTTTTTTTTTTGTGGTCTTTGCTCGTCCTGCCATTTATATTACGATTTATGTGCGTTTTGTCTACTGCATGCCGGCCACTAGATGGTGCTGTATTTGGGACAATTTAAAACAGCCACTGAAAAAGAATAAAATTGCAAATTATATTAGTTTTAATCCTCAACCCTTAATCTTAAAAACACATTTCTGATAAGTGTGAAAAAATACGATAACTGAATTTAATGTGATTTAACAAACGTATGAACAACAAAAAACCACAGATCCGCAGTTCAGTGTTAAACTGAGGCTTTAATGGAAAAAAAGTAGTTTGTAACGCGTTCATAGTGTGGCCCACTGACACCTCATTAGATTGCCTTCATCTTGTGGAGAATCCTATCATCCCGATACCCCTTCACACACATAGTCGCCAGAGAGACACAGTGATGGATGTGTGTATGGACACCCCGGGTCAAAGACGGGCTAATTTGATGTTGTTTCATCATTTCTCTCTCTCTCTCTCTCTCTCACCCTCTCTCTCTCTCTCTCTCGAATACAATAATGTGACTCAGCACTCACACACACACACAAAGCTAGCTAGACAGGCTACTATGCTAACATCTATGAATAATTAAGCTGCGAGCACTGCATATACTTTGGTTGGGTCCCTGAGGGAAATCACAGCATTACTCTCTTTCTTATCCCATTTAGTCTCTGGTTAAAACACAGAAGCTCTCTCTCTATCACTCTCTATCACTCTCTCTCTATCTCTCTGTTTCAGGTCGGCAAAAAGCACTTCCTGGGCAGTCCCCACCCTTTCCGTCAAACCTGCAACTTGTAAATGTGTATTGGTAGTTTCCAAAGGTGATTCACATTTGTTTTTATTGTAATGTTTTCTAATATGTAAATGTGTTTTGCACTTAAGCGCCACCATACTATCATAATTGGGATTCATGTCAATAAGTATCCTATGAGGATGAGCGTGAACAACCATTCTCAGTTTGACAACCATTTGTTTCACTTTTGTGATTTCTATAGCCTATAGGCTACAACTTTGGTAATGAAGTGTTTTTTTTCACCGGGCTGTCACACGTACTTAGTTTGCATGAAACATGTAAGAACACATGGGGCAAAGTATCCAAGATGCACTTTTAGCAGTCCATAAAACTGTAGTTTCACAGCGGCAGAACCTTGTCAATAACATCCATCCATCGCATTAGTGCAGTCTTTATGAAGCCTCCTTCACACCATGACAGTTTCAGTCAAGGTCAAGGAAAAGTGACTAGGAAAGGACATCATCCCCACATGCTCCTTGTGACCCTTGCATGTCACATTGCATAAATGAGCTAACTGTAAATGTAGATCAATAACGTTAAGTTGACCAATAAAAGGGTTGGCGGTCATGCCCACCGAAAGATAACCATGGCAGTATTACCCTTGGTCATTCTTCAGTTGGTTTGTGTGCGCTTCATCTGGCTAGAACGCTAAACGCTCTCATGCGCAGGCTCACTGTGAGGTAAGTAAGGGTTAAAACGTGGTGATATCCCTCCCAGAGACATCCAGCGTTCTTGCTAGGGTCCTAGAATAGATGTGTCGTGGTTTTAATCACACCAGCATCTCTGTAATTATCTCAGTATGAAATCAGAGCTCACATCTCGGAGGGGACGAGCAGCTCCCCCTGATCGGTGGGCTAAACCCTCGCCGGCTGATCCCAGATCAGATGACAGCTCACATTCAGCAGCTAACGACTGTATGAAGAGGCGTTAGATTGATTGATGTCACCTATGGAGCCCCAGCAGAATAGTGTACAGTGGTGCCTAATGATGTCACTTAACAGTTATAATGAAGGTGTAATTCTCTGTGGTTCCACATGAATCACACTTAATGAGACAGTACCCTACCTTCAAGCGATATATATTACATTACTAGGGCGATAACAGGGGTACTCTTTCCCCTAGAGATACAGCATAGGGTACTGCCGGGGTACAGAATGTGACGACAGACAAAAGACAACCACAGCGACCAGAAAGAGTTTCCCAAAAGGGTTAAACTGTCTTCCTGTCATGATTAGATGAGTTGTTGAAGTCCAATGGTGCGTTTCCCGAAGCTCATTGCTAATGTAGTTAGCAACTTACATGGCTGGAACTACACAGATGCAACGCACGTTTGTCCCAAAACTATAGTTCGAACTATGGAGGAAACTATGATGGTGACTTACGTAGCGCGATGCATGCATAGTTAAACAACACAGGTGTTTACCAAAGCCACAGTTACAAAGATCGTTCGTAACTGTTGTTAAATGTGTTGTTTGAACTACAGCGTAGTTTGTGGCTTAGTTTGTGGGCAGAAGACGGCAGAAGATGCCATCAAATTACACCTATTAGCAGGGCATGTCTCTCTACTCTTGCTGTGCAAACAGCAGTGTTTAGAAAATATAGCAATGCAATGCATTCAGTGTAGCGTAATATTGCTAATAGTTTAAATTCCTTCTAGGACTATAACAAGGGACAAAGCATTACATTCAGCCCTACTAGGATGAGCAGACAGGAGTTTATAGGTATACCAAGAGCAGGGCTTGATAATGTAATATGGACTAATTACCATGGTTTATACCAACAGTGTATTCTCATTATATTTTATTAAATCATTATTTATTATCGTTCTTTACTATGATATTATGTTTAGACTATTTCTATTGTTTTATTTTACTGTTATTACCTTTTCTGATGTTAACCTATATGAATAGGCCTGCTAATATTTGCATTCTTGTTATGGTTGCTATAGTTTATAGACTTTAGCTTATGAACAGGTTGTTTAAATAACCTAGATTATATATTTTATAACAATCTTATAATTTCACATAATCACAACTGCCGTAGGATATTTAATTCACGCATACGATGACAGATTGTGAGTTTCCCGCTGTAAAAGTCAGACCGAACACATCTGGAAACATGGTAGTACGATATAAGGGGGCAGAAACCAACAGTTCCAACCATTGTCGTACTAACAATGTTCAACACTTTTAAAAAACACTACTTCAGATGTTCGTTGGTTAAACGCTGCATCGCACCATGTAGGTTCAGTGCTAGCCTTTGTTGTATGGGAAACGCACCCCTGGTCCACGCAGGTGTGTTTTGTGTTCATGTGGCTGAGTAGATGTTCTCAGGTGTGGCACTCTGCTTGGTCACTATTCTATAGTGTGCATCTTGTGTGTAACCTCAAACCCACCGTCTAATAAACCATCAATTCTGAATGGAATCTTTCTGATTGAAGATTTCGGGTTACCTGTTTACATGTGATCAGGGGCGCCGCCAGGAATTTTGGGCCCCATGACAAAAAAAATTAATTGGGTCCCCTCTGCGCAGTTGTTGTCACCACACCTCTAGGACCTAACTGTCTTATCAAAAGCTTGACATAACTCTAATTAAAGGCTTGCAACTGTCTTGCTTCTTGTAGTTTAGTACTTTTTACTAGCACAATATTTACTACTGGTGATTTGTATATGTGCGTCTGCATACAGTATGCAGTTCACTATTTGATGCAAGATTTAAAGCCACCATAAAAACAATTTCTTAATGTTTCACAGTCTCAATGTGTTTTTATTTATTTACTTCTGTGTTCTTCCACCATGCACCTCTTATCCTCATCATCACTGTACCTGTCACGCTGGCGTCCTGCGGCGGGGCCGCGCCCTCCGGTCGGGCGCGCTCTCGCGCACCGTCCCCGGAGTACTGATAGCCGATCTGGGACAGGTGGCAATCAGGGCCTCCCGCACCTGTCCCGTGTCTGTGATTACTCCCGTCTTTATATGCTGTGCTGTTGTGTTCACCCCTTGCGGGTTATTGTTTGTATGTTTGCTACGGCTAGTTGTGTTTTAGATGTATTAAACTTGTTTTCGTTTCTACACCTTCGTTGTCATGACCCGTTGTTACAGTACCTTTCTTTCCCTTCTTCCTTTGCTTCTACACTTCTTCCTCCTTCTACCTGACAGGGCCCTGGCTCTGTAGGATGTACACAATGCATGTGCTATATACATATATACTGTATATATACAGTAAAATATGCAATATACCAATAAATGACACTAACACTACAGAACACAAATTACCTACAGGTCTGTATCACCACCACTTGAGTACATACATTACAATAGATTTTTTCTTGTGTGTGCAAGCTTCTCAAATAATTTGCCCTTTATGATGGGAATACTAAAGTCTGTATCTATAGATGTCATTCAACGGCCATAATTCAATCTACATGAACGTATCAAACTGGATTATTTTAATATTGGCTGAGGTAAACTACTCACTGTTAAGTCTGCTAATAGGGGCAGGGACAATGATTTAATATGAATATCTCGCTAAACGTTTCCCTGCACTGATTACATGTTGATGAAATTTAGGCTAACACTAGTCTGTAGCTAGCTATCTTATTTCACTATGGACATTAAGCCAACGGTTATTACCAGTGGTATTACTCCTAGACAGGCTACCCACCTTTCTTGGTGGTCCTTTGTCTTTCTCCTCTCTCTTTCCTTTTCTGAAAACCAGAGTTTTGTTTATTGGGAATGGTAAGCATCGTGATCGCTATTTCTGGCTCATCTACTGACTGCAACTAAACACTGTCACCATTAGTGCGCTAAGGCAGGACCAAACCATTTCATGCAGATGCAGGGGGGTGGTCGGTCAATATGAATGTTAACTTTTTGGTCAATGGGGATATTTAACTTTTATTGCCAAAAACAAGTACAAACAAAGATCATTAATTGTATTATTATATTTGAAACATATATTCAATAATGATGGTTTATATAATATAATAAAAACATTTATTAGTTTTTACCTACTTTCTGGGGCCCCTGTCAAAACCCTTGGAATTGTCCTAACTTTTCCCCCCTTTACGGCGCCCCTGGATGTGATGATGGTTTTTGGTGTTTACATGTGCCATTACAATTTATCAGAATAGATGTTAAACATGCACACATGATTAGCTTGATAATAAATGTGTCCCGCTAGCAAAAAGGTTAAAACTCGCTAGCTTCTGTGTTGTCTGTCAGAGAGTGAGGCTATTGTGTGACTGTTTTTGGACTATTGTCCAAAGACAATGCTCCATTTAACCCCGCGATCAGAAGAGAAAGGCCCAACCCGATTGAAATTTCATTCTGAATCAGAGCAGTAGAATAATCCGCTCCATGACCCGATTTAAAGAAGAATTGTACCATGTAAATGGTTAATCTGATTCCAATCAGAATTATACAGTCCATGTAAATGCAGCTAAAATGTTTATCTTGTAAAGTAATTAGCCTACTTTTACTTCTCATATTTAGGCCTATAAATATACTATCAAGTCCCTGAACATCTGACCTGTTTTCTCTTGGAGACATTAAAAAGACGTAAAAAGTATGTTTAATCATTTACAACTACTGACATTCAGAACTCCTTTTGTATGGTCATATCTGCAAAGTGTAGCTGGGCTTGGAACATAACACAGAGGCCCAAACAGTTTGAACTGACCTATAGATGATACGCAGAGAAAGTATTCATAACGCAGCTTTGCATTTGCTGAGAGCACATCGACGAAATGATTTACCTATGTTATGCTAAGTATTCTTTGCTGCTTTATTTATCTATTGTCTGTTTATCCTATAGCCAATGTACTGTATGTGTGTATGTATAATACTGCATATATTTACACAAACACACACACACACACACATCATTTATTTACTGTATTTATTTTCTGCCCAAAGTCATAACGTATAGTGTTTATATATATACATTTGCACCCTGACACACTTTCACAGTTGAAATGTGTTTATTTACCTGAATTATTGTTTGTTGGCACTGTTTACTTCGACGTTGGCTACTGCAACACATGCATTTCCCTCCAGGTAGAATTAATTAAGTGCTATCTAATCTTATTCTTGGAGCGGAGTGTAGCCTTGGCTGCGCATAGCGCGGGTTTTAATTGGCAGGTGTATCACTGCGGCGTCGCTCTGGTGCGTCCAGCGCTAACACACTCGACAGCGAGGAGGGGTGCAGCGTCAAGCTCCGTACTCTCACGTCGCCGTACGAGAATTCCAGAGGCGCCGCAGGGGAAAGCGTTTTGTCACGGAAGACAGAGTTCCACACGGCACCTGCCAAATGTGTGTGACCCCGTTAAAGCAAATGTCTTTATAGGCTGCAGCCAGTCAGCATTACAGCGGAGGGCACGCCAGCTCTTTTATGTGTATGCGAATAATGTCCATAACTGTACGCCACGGGAAAGAAGGGGGAGATTGAGAGTGTGTGTGTGTGTGTGTGTGGGGGGGCTCTTCACATTATCTATGATGCGGTTGGTTGTCTTCAGAGCGCTGCCAAGTCCAGGGAAGCGTGAGTCAGCCAGTGTTGGGAGTATCTTATCAGTGTCTGCCACGGCGCTGCACATTAGCATTGATGTGCTACAATAGCGGCATTCATCGTCGCTGGCCGCAGCCAAGCCCCTGCTTCAGGGGGGAGGCGCAGAGAGATGGAGAGAGAGATGCGTACATGCGTGTATGTGATGTTCTGGTTCAAGCTTCGTTCTGTTACGTCTGCTTTGGCAATATGAGTAAACGTACGCTTGTCATGCCAATAAAGCACCACGAGGGGTGGGGGGGAGAGGGGAGAGGGGGGAGAGAGAGAGAGAGGCTGCCCGTACTTGTCTACTATATAGTAGGCAAAAAGCAGTACGTCACAATTAGTAGTGTGTCCGAATACTCAGTAAGCAGTTGGCAGTAGTCGAGTGGCGTATAAACGTTACACGCTACGCTATCCCATGAGTCAGTTGGGCACTATCCAGAAAAAAATCGAAGATAAATAGCGGTAAATAAAATATAACATGACGGGAGCAAGCAGCGAAGGTGCGGCGATGTACAAATGTAAGTATCATAA
>JAODTR010004923.1:0-11715 GCA_025399935.1 Amblyopsis rosae | reverse complement strand
AAACCTGGTTATCATTAAACCACCATACCAACAATATCCTGCACTTGGGTCCTCACTACCACCTCCGGATGTGACAATTTCATGTTTTTTACACATTTATTAGAAGGCATAATTAATCACACATGCACGTGATCAATAAACTAGCCTATATATATCCTGCTAAAAGTTGCTTTGTGGAGTGTCATTTCCAGAGAAATACACAAAATATGCGGATAAAAAAAAACTTATATGACTACTCTGCAAATGTTGTCGTTTTTTATAATCATGGGCTACACGGAAAATGTTTGTACAATATCTAAATACAAGCAAAACATTTTAGAGTTTGATTGTTTCACAAGCAATACCTCGAATGAAGTAAACTGCTTTTTGCATATAGTACACCCTAGAACAATTGTACTTTCTTACTTATTAGGTATTTGTTTATGATCTCTGGCTAATTTCTTAGTCATTAGGAATACAACACGATATATGCCCTATCGCTGCCAAGAAACGGGTAGTAAAAAATGGCTGAGAATAATTGTGGTGTCCTGTGTTTTGATTCACATTTCCTAAAGATACTTGCAGGGGCTTGCAGCCAAAATGATTAGCTAGCAATTTAAAGGGACGTTTAGTAAGTAATGAGATGAAAAACAGGGATATTCCCAGCATACGGTTCATTCACCATATGGAGGCATTGCTATCAGTTAAGACAAGCCTCGAACCTGGTGGGTAAACGATTGCACACAGTTTCATTCACAAACGATTTATATGCATGTAGAAGAAGAGAGTCTCCTCAGGGTTACAAGGATTTTAAGAACATTTGTTTAGAGGTCACAGCAGTCACTGTAGGAGTTTGATAAAGGCACAAATTTGATGTGCTGCATGCAATAAAGTGCCTGCATTTTTATGTTTTCTTAGCATTGGCAGGGAACATGGATCATTTACAGAGACGCTTTCAAATGCCAATGTTTCTCTAATGATATAACTATATTTCAGAGTCAGAGCCTCAAGCACTAAAGAGGTTTAAGAAATGGGCTCCAATCAACATGGAAACGGTCTGAAGTGTTCTTAAAATGTAATTATACAAATTCATGGATTTGCAGATTTACACTTTAGTGTTATTTAAATTGAACTAATCTGTGTTTTAACAGGCACGCAAAGTAAACAATATCAATAATGTTTTTGAATACTTTTATAGCCACAATTCTAAGAGGGATTAATGCTGATTAAACATCTAAGAGTAAATGACTCAGCCTCTGGGTAAAATGATCAAATAAACATAGTTTAATTTATGTCCAAGACTCTGAAAGACTGTTTGATGCCTGCATTTCTTGTAACTATCAACCAATCACAAGGAATAGTGTGATGGAATGACTATGCAAAAACAGAACAAATAATTTCCAAATGCATTTGATCATTACAACTGTTCAGTCTTGCCTGAACAGTGTGGAAAATACCTGGAGGGCATAAACACTGAACTTCCACAGTGGAGCTGCGATAACAGGAGCCTCCGTTTTCACACAACGTACAATCAGTGACAGGCGTCGAACAATTCTTATCTAAAAAAGTGAAGGGGAAAAACATGGAATAGTAAGCGAACATAATTTAATGAGAGACAGAGAGCATCAATGAACATGAACAAAACAAAAGCATTGCTGTGATGAAATAAAAATATATATCTAATAATAATACTACATAAAGTGGCGTGTGAGACGTCCGTTTTCGCACCAATGCACATTATTGCTAATAGGGGTGATGCTACTGCTAACTGCCACCTCACAACTAATGTGAAGTGGGCACAGGTTCAGGTTTCCCACAGAGTAAACCTGCAGGAATCCACAAGCTTACTTGCAGCTAAGCCTACCTTTGGTACTGCCAAATGTAAAATACACACACACACACACAATTATAAACAATAGATACAGTAGATGATAGTAGACCTGCACTGTTAATGCCGGGTTTACACTTGATTTTAAAATGCAAATGCCTCTAAGGCGCAGAGACACGGGGAAAAAATGGTGGTCACTGGCGATGCTGTCTTTTTGGACATTCTGGTGGTTGTGTGGGTATTAGTACATTGAATTTTGACTTCCACACAACAAACAAAAAAAAAACATATCTTTGAATATTGACCAAAATCACATTGCCTGTATCCTTAAAAATATTTTTTAACACACACGCACACACACAGAGTGAATAAGAATTACTGGCAATATCTTCAAAATGAAAAATGAATTATGCATCTTAGGCGATGCATTTTTTACCCTAGACTATCTGCCCTGGAATGAAACAAAGCAGATTTTTTAAAACAATCCATCACTTACAGTATTTCTAACCTTGTAGGATAATCTAGTTGTGATGATAATCAATGTTTAACAGTCAGCAGGCTACAGTATACCGTATTAATTCAAGCTGCATCTATGAGAAGAACATGAGAAACACCGTACCAGTAAAGCCCAGAGGGCAAATGCATTCATAGTCTGCAACCAGGTCAATACACGTGGAATTATTGGCGCAGTATCCATGAGCACATTCATCATAGTTGATTTCACAGTTCACTCCCCAAAACCATATACATTATATATATATATATATATATATATATATATACACAGTATATTCAACATCAGAAACACACAATAGAGATATTAAAATATGTAAAGTATACTGCAAAATATAAAATGCACACAAAGTTATAAAAACAAGCATGTACACAGAGTTAGCATACAGTAGTGCCGTAAATAAAGAGCTGTCCTCTGACAATAGACAGTTTGCTTGTGTACTTACTGTAAAGCACACATGCAAACTGTACTTGATACCATGAACACCTTTATCAATACCAATTAAAGTTATCCTTAAGGACGTTTAAATTACAGTCATATTGGTGTATTTCAAATTTTTTTATAAAAAAAGGTTAACAGCTTTAAGTAAAGACCAGTGTTCTACTTCAATTTCTGACGTTAAATTCTGCCATAAGTGCATTCCATTGCATGGTCACACTACAAAATGACTATCATTAGCACTGTCACACGGCACGGTAGCAGGAGCACCATGACTAATGCTTGGCTATCAGCACCATCGGTGCAGGTCAAATTCTCATCATTTCTCAAACTGACCATGGAACCAATTTCCACTTCTCTCCATGTCATAAAATTTGACAATTATCCTGACTTCATTAATAATGCATAACAGTCCCCATACTCACAATCAAGGTTTAATAAGAGGCATGTCTTGCAGGGGTGTCAATTGAACCAGAAATTATTGGGAAAATAACTAAGATTTATTTCCACTCAACTCCAATGATACAATTGACTCCTCTAATTTCTGACATCAATTAAGTGTTTTTAAGTGTAGGGTTAATTTAATGTTATCTGAGAAAAAAGGTAGTACATATTTGAAGGTTACTGGACAACAAGCTGTGCACACTAAGAACATGATGTCATTTTAATCATAGGAGTACAAGAGACACTTACAATTTATTTTAATAGAATGAAGCAGAAACAACCAGTGACAAAGACAAACGCTTTCAGTTTTCTGAAATGTTTTTTTATTGGATAACAATTCAGTTGAGGTAAAGTTAACAAAACACTAAGTGTCCATTGCATGAGTGCAAGTCTTATCAATTATATTTGAACCTTTAGAATACACATTTTAACATGTCTATACTGTACATGATGACCTTCTGATGACATTTACTGTATGCCAGTATGATACTGTATATCAGCCAAGCTCTCAAAACTGTATTAAATATAGGCCTATACACCTTTAAGATCCTTTCTCGTACAATTTGTTCGAGAGCAGGGACTTAAGTACCAAATGTCTGAAATTTAAAAGACCATAACAAATATTAAAGTTAGAGCAAAGTATTGGAACAAAATTGGTATATTCTCTTAAGTGGGAGTGTTGCCTTATGTCACCTGCAACATTTAGCAGTTTGCTGCAGAAATTCTCTTGTGGTCTCAGATTCATTTTAGCGATTTAAGAATACATTTAATATACTGTACTCCAAATACAGATTAACCCCCAGAGAAAAATAATGGGACATTTTTTGGTGAAATATTTTGCCCGCCCCATTGACTTGCGTGGAATGCTGGGTCGTTCTAGTCTGCATAAAGTTGAAGTAAAAAGTCAAAAGCTATATTGACCTACGTTGGCGCTTCTGATTTCAATCTGTTCTGTGACCATAGCCTTGCAAATGTTTACTGGTTATACTGTTTGATGCTATGCTTCCGCCATGAGGACAACATGCATATTACATAACGTAAAGTGTACCTCCTTGTAGGGCTGCACGATTCTGGATGAAATAAGAATCCCGATTTTCTTGAATTGAGATCACGATTTTTTGTTTCCCCCCTAAAAATAAATTTTTATTGCACTCGTTTTCTTGATACAGAAGAAAATAAAACATGATGGTTTCTGTTACAGTAGGACTTGGGATCAGGATGGTCATGTTTAGTTTTATTCTGTACCACATAAATTAGCTATGTTTTATCTCAGTCTGGAGAATCAGTCTGTAAAACCTAGAATTAATTTCAAATGTGTCCGAGTAGCAACTGACCTTGCCAATCTATGTCGTATTGATAGCTATACGATCATGGTTTAGGTGTGCGGCGTGGTTTAGGTGTGCAAACAACGAATATTATCAGATTATTCATCCAATCCAATTATTTAAGTGCCTGCCCTTCTCAAACCGTTTCGATGGACGGCTCCCCATATGGACTTGTGACTAACAATCCATGTGGCATGTCAGGTTAGATAGGACTGGCAACTTTGGATAACAGAAACGGAATGCTCCTTTTTTAATGAATGAAAAGAGCTTCATGAATCTGACCCTGTGCATAAAAACACTCTAATCTTACTTGTTGTTGAGGCTAATCTTGTAACAATATACTGTATGCCAGCTTTATGCAGCATTTAACATACCAAAACTTTTCATTACATAGTCAAACAAATTTTATTGGAGGGGCAATGTGGCATTCATTATATTTTATATGTTTATATTCTTATTTACTTTTCCAGCCATACAACCATTCTTTCACTCGCTGTATTTGTTGAGGGAGAGCAATGTTTCTAATGCAAATACAACAATCGTTCTTATGTAAAATTGAGATTGCATAGAGGTATGAATCGTAATCGCGATTTTATTCTGATTAATCGCGCAGCCCTACCTCCTTGGTCAACTGTTAAAAGGGTTTCACTGTTTTCAAAAGGTCATGCTCTGGCTGATTCTTTGGAGTGCTCTTGCCATATAGCACTAATGTATTCTGAACAGCAGCCATGTCCAGGCACTTGATGACATTTCAGTCAGAACTAGTCCGTATTATAGACAGAAATGGACAGGAAAATGATGCCTAAATGAGAAATTGAATTGGAATCATAATTGCTAGTATATAAATAGATAAATATACGAGGCACGATCCAGTTTTTTTGGTCCCGATACCGATACCTGCACTTTGGGTATTGGCAGATACAGAGTACCGATTCGTGTTAAATTAAGCTGTATTCCTCATTGACTGAGGAAGAGACTGGAAATCATGTTTTGTGTAAGGAATTGAACATTGCCTTCCTAACTCTGTAACATAACATGGGCTATATATGAATATAAGGAAACATTACAAAGTTGTCATTGATGTATGCATTAGCTTGAGTGACTTGGTTTAAGTTGCAAAGTAAATGACAGCCAATCTCTTTTTTGGACCTAGATGTAATTTAGAAATCTGCTGCACATACATTCACATACATACATACATACACACACATACATATATATACACACATACACATATATACACACACACATGTATATATGTATGTGTATATATAAAATATATATTTTATATTTATTTTATATATAATTTATACGGTATATATATATATAAACATACATATACACATATACTGTACACACACACACACACACACACACACACAGTATATAATGCAATACAACTTACCCTCTGCACAGACACACTGATACAGGCCATAACCATCCACACAAATACCACTGTTCTGGCATGGCTTTGACTCACAGTCATTGAGCTTAATTTCACAAAATGATCCACCAAACCCTGCAGTACATAAGAAAACAAACATTTTTGTTTCAATACTTTGGTTTCATTCCTTGGTTAATTAGGCTTGGAATTACTGTCCTGTCAAACAACAAAAAGTGCTTTTCAAAGCTTTTATTGATTCAAAGAGCTTGGCTCAAAGAGCTGGGCACACACACTCAGCCCACTGGATCATTTAATCATGTTAATAAGAGCCAGGCATTGTCTCTTTGATATATTGCATTAAACAAGTTAAACCCAGCTATTTTTAATATCAAAGCAACTACCCTTAATGAAAGGTACTGTAGGATGTTACACCTATGCATTCAGCATCATTTCTAAGTCATAGACATTTGACAGCTTTCAGTGAGAGAAATGCTCTATGAGAATATACTATACTCTGGTTGATAGCCCCTGCCTATCACAGCAGATAAACACTAAGAATCATAACACACCGTCACATACATATGCTATGCATGCTTAAAGCAGCCACAATAGTGCCACAAAAGGAAACATGAGTACACAGAGATGTCCAGACGTTTTCAAATATTGCTGTAAATTAACTGACAGCAGTGCCCAAAGACATACTGCCTCCCACACTGCAAAAACCTGTTGGCTGATGGGGAAACAAACAAGAATAAAGCCCACAGGAAAATGATTGTAATGCTGAAATCTATGGGGCTATTAATAGAGTTAAAATAAATTTAAATGTTGCACTGCAAAGAAAAAAACAGCAGTTGTCTTGCAAATGCGGTACTCTGCAAAGAAAGTCGTGCATTGCAGAAAATAGAAAATAGCTAATGAACAAATAGAATATACATACCGCTTGTTTTTTTTAACGTCAGATATTTCAATAAATTGCCATGGTGCAACCATGACAACAAAATATTATATACGGTAGGTATATAGAAGGCTGCAGGCCCGAAATCAACCTTCGACTCCATTTACGATTTGCCCTTGAGAAGTGATCTGGTTTGAGCAGCTCACTGCAGGGTTTTTCTATTTACATAGTAACCCACTCATAATCCTTCACTTAGACTTGTATATGTCAAGCATAAGTGCTGCAACCGGAGTAATGAAGTTACAGTTATTGATTGTGTTACATGAACTACCATGTAAAAAATATGTATGCGCTGGGTACCATTTCAGAAAGAGGGTTTAACAAACTGTGAAACTAACCCTGAACTCTTGAGTTGACAAACCCTGAGATGGGGAACTCAGTTTTCTGTTTCAGAACAGCTGATCTGAGTTTGTTCAGTCAACTTCAGAGTATTTTCACTCTTAGTTAAGCGCTTGCATGACGACTATAAAAAGCAATAATCAAGATTTCATATATGCATTGGTGTTTTTATTTTATTTTAAAAAATCTGGTTAATTAAAAATAGAGTAAGCAAGGCTGGATAAATATAGTTGAGATTTGAACTCAACAGGGTTGCTCCTTCAGAAGCTCCATCCATCCATCCTCATGCCCTTATCTGTAGTCAGGTTGCGGGGGCAGCAGCTCCATAAGGGACCCCAAACTTCTCTTCCCGAGCCACATTATCCAGCTTTGACTGGGGGACCTGAGGCATTCCCAGGCCAGTGTGGCCCCTCAGAAGCTCCACCCCCCAACATTTGGCATGCATTAGCAAGGCTGGAATAGTGTTGTGTGGTGCGGTATGACCATCTCATTAACAGAGGGCTGCTTAGGAACACCAGATTATTTTACAGCACACAGAACAGTCAGCTAGTGGACTGTGAATTTAAGAGTTTTTGGTAACCAAAGGATTATTTAATCCCCAATATAGGCATTAACATTATAGAGTTGAACAAAATAAATATGGTTTAAACATGTTAATTTGCCTTACCTTCTTTACAAATGCAGGAAACATTCTGTCCATTACTTGTCTCAGTGCATGTCATGGTTTGGTCACTGCATACTCCTAATGAGCAGAGGTCTATATCCGCAGAACACTCTTTTCCTTTAAACCCTGAAACACACAAAATATCTGATGCAATAAACTCTGTAAAAAGGCACACTGCTCCGGTAATATGAGTGAATGTGCAAGGAAAACACTCACTGGCAAGGGAGCCATAAAGCTAGAATTCGCATAAAGATAGTAAAACACATATTTCAGAATCTAAAGCCTCTAATGCCTGTTTTATGTTTTATTAGGCAAAGACACCTTTTCGTGGGCAGATTTATGAAGGCATTGATCCCTCCTCTGCTAGTAGTCTACCTGCTAATCAGTATGCTAGGTGACTGAATCATTGATAAAGACCCACCTCCCTGAGCTGATCTATATCTTATTTGTCTGCTGTACTGTGACACTGATGGATACCTGCAAAACATCCTATTTTTATAAATAAAATGGACAGATACTTTACAGAGATTCATTATCACATGTCAAAAAGAAGAACTTCGAAAAACATACAGTATATGTATGAGATTTCTCATTGAGTCAGAAAACAAAAACATACAGAACATTTTAAGAAGCTTGTATAAATAGGTGTTAACCTTCTAACCTTAAAAATAAAAAATAAATATAAAAATGTTTCCAAAAACAATACAGTTAGTCATTGAACTATATTAAAATATAACACCTACATACTTTCATATCACATACTGTAGCTACCTATACAGTATACTATACCCTCTATTTGTATTAAATGCCCATCTACATATTTGATGACCTTCCCACTAAAAGTATGTATTGCCGTGACTGGTTAATAGACATCTATTGCCTCCAACAAAGTGTTTAATAACCAATTGTGCATGCAATTCACTCACAGGTTAATGTTGCATGAAGGAATGTCACATCTAGTGTCACCCCCTCCAAATGGGACTCCCTATATATTAATTCCAATAGCTAGATTTACTGCAAGCTAAAATAAATTGTACGGTATGGCCAACACAACATGGATATTGTTTAATCTCTGAATGTAACCCCAATCCAAAATGAATAATTACACCACACAAGTAGCAGCATACAAATATATTTGCTGCATAACTGTAATGTATATCTAATTGCTGTTGGAACTGACCAAGGGTAGTGTAGATTACGCCTGTAACCTAGGATAACCTTGGCCAGTTCCAGCAGAAGTGCCCACCCCCACACACACACACATATAGCCAGCCTTTTTAAAGAGACTATACGAATTGAGCACTAGCATCTCAGACCAAAACAATTTCTCATAGACCACACACACACACACACACACACACACCCACACACACACACACAACTGGCAAGGCTATGAAAACAAGAAAACATAGAACGCAAGAGCTACAACACACACACGCACACACACAGTAGTGTTGTCATACACTACTCAGGACACATTTATTCCACTCTTTACACAGAAAAAATAGTTTGCTGCTATATTGATGTTAATAAAATATCATATAGACCACCTTTAAATGGAAACCTTCCAAGCAACAGTATATTAGATAGAAAAATGTGACACAGACCCATAAAGTATGAATTGAAAAGATGTAGCATTGATACTCTGGGTTTCTCCTCCCATCTGATCTGACATCTATAGCCGTGAGTGCCATACAGTATGTAAAGAAACCACAACAGGCCACTTATGTAATTGGATTTCTGAAGAGCTAAGGAGATCAAACACACCTGTATATAAATCTGTCACTGAAATAAAGACAATAATGGAGGTCTTACTGACAGTTGGGTGTTCTGCTTTCCATCCAAATCAAATTCAAGCAAACTTATTTATGAGCAGAAACTTACACTGATGCATTTGGTGCATAAAACCCATAAGCTCCACTGAAATAAAATTTAAATAAAAGGTATACAACGCTTTCATTAAAAAAGAAAACCTTATATGACTTAATTGGAAGTGATTTTGAGGTGGATCATTTAAAAGTGCCCTAGATGATAAATATCCAGAACAGCCAGACTCTGGTTGTGTTTTTTGAATTCTGGAAAAGCTGCAAGTTGCACCCACTGAAAACATTGAAAACGCTGAAAAAACTGTGGCCACATCCACTGAGTGGAAGCAGGCATGCCACTGGCTGGGTGTACAGTGTAGCGCATTAGTGTTCAGTGTGCTGCTGTAGGTGTCACAAGTTAAAATAACACGCAGAGATTAATGGTCATGAATTCTATTCAAGTGACATGGTTCCGGCTAACAAAAACACCTACTGTATTAATGTTACCCCATTAACCACAATATATTTTTTTTCCTACAGTTTAATTTCTTCTAGTCAGATTACCATATAAAAGCAGAGCCATGGTGTCCTTCCGCATGCAGGAGGTTTTACACTCTCCTGTCTGTGGTATTTCATCTTTTACTCTGCGTTATAGAAGTGCGACTTGGCTCTGCGTGTGCAATACTGCATGTATTAGCCAAGTCTTCCACCCCTGGGAGACGGCTATACCTGCCATTCCCTGACCTCAAGAAGTAAAGGGGCGGGTCAGGGGTTAGGGGATGGTCTTAGCTGTAAATTTGGATTACAAATTATTTTGATCAATTCACTTCATATAAATTCACAGCGTTTTCTCCCGGAGCCCAAGGGATGCCAAGCTTCCCAGTTTTTTTCAGTCTATAGTTGCTTTATTATCATAACAATTTGACTGTTTAACAAAACAGTTTTGGTATTTATGTGTTTTGTGTATATGTTTCTTCGGAGGAACATTACAGAATCTCTCTTCTTCATTTATCATATCCTACAATGAGTGAAACAGTGCCCCTCAAAATGAATGGCAAATGTGTGGTGAAACAAGATATTGCACTCCTACTGAAGCTAGGAGTTTGAGCCGAATTTATGTCCATTGATACGAAGAAAAATGTTAAGATCAACCAATAAAATTAGGCTATCTTCAGGTCTCGTATCAAACCATATCAAACTGTGATTAGTCAAGAATATCCAGAGGAAGCCAACATCCTGCGGCGCTTACATTAAACACAGTGAGCAGACCTAATGGACGTGAAGCTATTCACAACTTGTATTAAAATGTATGAAAAAAACACTTTGGTTATTTTGATAAATTCACTTCATATAAATTTACTAAAGGAATAAAACAAGGAATTGGCAGTTGTGGACACAAAGGAAAAGTTATGTTTTTTGTTTACATATGCAAACTGGTATGTCCTGAATCAGTTACCGTACTTTGCTAGTATTCTAGGCTAATTTAACAATTGAATTGTGGATAGGCCTAATGTAACTGTTCTAACAATGTGTAAAATGTCCATATTGACAAAAATGTGATACCAGCGTCAGATCATAAACAGCTTAGAACAACAGTAGCTCGAGCAATAGTCTATGGTGAACTTAAAACTTTAAACGTCTTCATACTGAGTTTGTGAATGACGTAGACCATTCATCATATAGTTACTCTCTATTACCGAGTAAGCAGCATTATCATTATCAGTGGCGGTATGAGGGAACATATTCTTATGGGTGATGGGCACTGACTGGGCAGTGCTGCACGATAACATTGTGCGTAGGCCTATATGGTACCGGGCAACACCGTGCACTCTATCACAGCATCCCGGTCTCATCATGCAGGTGCTCGACTTTGCTGCTCGAATTTTCCATAAAGGTAGACTATATTAATGAATGACTGAGTTGTGGATAATGTTCTAACAGCGTGTTGCATGTCCATATTGAAAAGAGTAGCTTACTAACATGTACACAATAGCAATCAGCATAGTACACTGACAACAGTAGATATGGTGAGCGACCCGG
>JAODTR010004922.1:0-11716 GCA_025399935.1 Amblyopsis rosae | reverse complement strand
CCTACCAGGAGCTCAAGGCTCCAGACAACACAGCTCTCAGGATCATAGGGACACACAAACCTCTCCACCACGATAAGTGATGGTTCCCGGAGAGGATTTATTAAATTAATATAATGCATTTATCAAGTAGGGATAGGAGTGGGCAAAGAGTGTAGCGTTGATTCTTTTGCCACTAAACGTATGAATAGTCTGGTCTTTCTGCTCAGACTGTTGTTTAAAGCAAACACATCGCTACCTATGTGCTGTTGGTATAATTGTGAGTGTCACATCTTCACTTCACAAGAATTGCAAATGTAAAGGTTTTTTTATATGCAGTTATTTTAATTCTTATGTTTACGCAGATGCCATGTTTAATTTATAGTAAGCAATTGTAAGCTAATAAACAACTGAGCACCTGAGCATTTGTAGTTGTAGTAAGTAGTCATGTGTATTACTAAATAGTTTAGTAGCTGTAAATTCCTACATGAACATAACAGTTCTCAAACCTTCTCAAATAGTGAATGTGTTTTGCACCATAGCTACCGCAGTAACTGAAGCGAAAATGTCAGCGTGTGAGTTCTTGAATTTGTGTCTTGTAGATGTGTGCACCTGCAATGGATAATTTGAGAAGGTGTAACTGTTAATGTAGGAGTTTGCAACTCCCAAAGCATTTCTCTCTCTCTGGCTTCAAATGTACTGATACACATGCATACATACTTTCAACAGCTATAACATCACTGCCACAGGTGCTCAGATGCTTTGCACCAATAATACCTTCATAAACATCACAGCTCGCATCACAGCTGACCTCTACCCTCTTCCAGGCCCTCAAGGAGAAGACGGAGCTCCAGGCCCAGCTTGCCACGGTTAGCGCTCAGCTACAGGCTCAGTCGGAGCAGACGCAGGCCATCCAGGAGAAACAGGGCGCCCTCACTACAGAGGTGGGCTCCCTGCGGCAGAACTGTAGCCGGCTGGAGAATGCCATGGTGGAGCTCCAAGGCAGCCTGGAGAGCAAGAACGCCAGCCTGGGGTCCCTGAGCAACGACCTGCAGGTGGCTGAGGAGCAGTACAACAGGCTCATGGGCAAGGTGGAGGAGATGCAGAAGATGGCCAGCTCCAGGGACAATACTGGTGAGAGTCCCACAGCACTCCTGGTTTTCCATGTGCGTGCACAATATTGATGTATGCACCGTGCATTGAGGATTACGAGCTGGCGTCTCAAATGAACGTAGTCTTCCCATTGACTTTGTGTTGCGTAAAGGGGCCTCCCTGTTTGTGCTGTTGTTATGGCAACCGTGTAAACGGTGATGTAGGTGGGCATCCTCCTCAATACAGTCTGTTAGATGTTCACACATAGAGCAAAACATTTCAAATGTACTTTACTATGACAACGTGGAACACTTGATCAGTCTCCGTCCACACCGTCAAGACGTGAGATTGTTTATTGTGGACATTGAACTCAATGCTTCCCCATGGTGCCGACGCAGTCCACGAGCTGCGTCAACAGATGGGCGGCCTCCAGAGCCAGCTGCAGCAGGTCCAGCTGGAGCGCAGCACACTGCAGAGCCGCCTGAAGACGTCCCAGGCCGAGATCGACTCTCTGCAGCAGGTGCGCCAGTGGTACCAGGGCCAGCTGGCTCTGGCCCAGGAAGCACGGGTTCGACTGCAGGGAGACGTGGCCAACATGCAGGTCAGTGAGAAGGCCGCGCGAAGCCCCCGGCACGCCCCCCGTGTGTCTGGTTGAGTCTGGTTGAGTCTGGTGGCTTGTTCCCACGTGTGACACGCCTACCTGCGGGGGGGCCTATGTCTTTTGCGTTTCCTTTTTGCCCAGACTGGACAGATGAACCAGATTGGTGTGCTGGAGCACCTGAAGATGGAGAACGTGACTCTGTCCCACCAGCTCACAGAGACCCAGCACCGCTCCATCAAGGAGAAGGAGCGCATCACTGTTCAGCTGCAGAGCATCGAGGTATCGCCCATGAGGTTTACGTGATTTTAACGCTCACATATGCATCATTGGCGAATGCATTTCTTGTTGGAGGTAATGGGTCACAGGCAAATGTTCTAGAGGATTTCCGTTTGTGACGGTATTTAGTTTCTCTTGTGCTTGTGTTGACATGTCACTCAACTCGTTGCGTTTTGGTGCATCTCTGGCTTCAACGTCAAGCGTGTTCTCCCGTCCCGCGCAGGCGGACATGTTGACCCAGGAGGCTGCTTACCAGCAGATCCAGGACGCCAAGGCCATGGTGGAGGGAGACCTGCAGCACAGACTGGACCAGTTCGAGGAGGAGCGCGAGCGCTTGCTCAAACTGGCCAACACAGCCAGCGCTCTGGAAAGGGAACTAGAGCAGGTAATAGATATGCAGCGCTTTTTCTTTTCATACCGTTTGCCGATTTTCAGTCCGCAAAATCGACAGATGTTTATATATAATATTCATGAATTTAAGATACATTTTTAGTCCAGGTAAACGCATTAAATCAAGAAAAGGCTAAATTAGTGGTGAATTGACAACAAAGATCGGTTTTCCACATTTCACATAGAAAGGAATATCGAACTGCCACCGATCTGGTATTTTTTTCGGAAATCGGCTGATTCCAAACTCCTGCCGATGTATCGGTGCATCCCTATATGGCCGGTTGTTCAATGAATGCAGACTTGCAATGTGTTTACTTTAGATGACAACCTGTAGCTTTAGGTACATGTGTGAGCCAAATGTGACCTCCATCCCAGGTCAAGGTCACCCTGACCCAGAAGGACATGCAGCTGGAGTCCCTGCAGAGGGAGCACCTGGACCTGATGCGTCAGCTGACCTCCACGCAGGAGAGCCTGCAATCCAAAGAGCAGTCCATCAACCAGCTGGAGGCCCGCTACCAGGAGCTGGAGGGCCAGCTGGCCGAGCTGCAGGGCGAGAACACCACCAAGGACGACACCATCCAGTACCTGAGCAAGCAGAAGATCGTCCTGGAGGTGGCGCTTCAGATGGCCCACGCCGACAAGCGGCAGCTGGACGAGGGGGCGGAGCGTCTGGGAGAGGATGTGCTGGTGGCCTCCGACCTGCTGGATCAGCTCAGGCAGGAGGTCCAGGTCAAGAGCTCCCAGGTGTGTGATCTCCTGAACTCTTGAACATCTCCTCCTCAGATATTCTCCATATTAACCCACAGTAGTGTTGTTCTGCCATTCACTTACATCGTTATGGAATTGAATTTACATCATACGCCACAGAAATGTAATACAACAAACTGGAGTAGCTTGAGAATACATGCATAGTAGACATGGCTATTAGCTTTGTAGTAACTATGATGAAAACTAAGATGAAAATCAAAATGTGGTTCCAGCCTGAGAACACTGTATTGTTCTAATGTCAGCTTGTGGCTTCATGTTGATGCTACGGAGACCATTCACAAACCAGTGGTTTCCTATTGTTGCATTACATTTGCATTTGTTTTGTTGAGGATCACTAATTAAACCGTTTCTGTGTTGCTTTAGATTGATAGTCTGCAGCAGGATAACAGCACTCTGAAGAAACAGGCTCAGAAACTGAAGGAGCAGTTCCTACAACAAAAGGTATGTTTTTGTTTTTTTTTGCCTTTCTGTTCACAGGTTTATATATGACACCTAGAAATGTATAGCAACTCTTTCCATCTATGGCCAGAAGTTTAAAATAACCCAAACCTGCACCACATCTTATTATTGTTTGAGATCTGCCCTACTTGTTTGACTCACAGGTACATGAATGTTGTTTCTGAGTTTATGTGTACTTTATGTGGGAAACGGGGCACTATTGTGTCTATCTAAACTGTAAACTTGTGTTTCATTGGGTTATGCATGTACTGTAACAACAATGATCCCAGCTCCTCTATTCCTGATGGATGAAGTTATGATACATGTTATAGGGGTTTACTTTTTGTGTGTAGGAACTGGATGGTTGCAATATATTGTCATTATAAACGCCACAATTCTCCTTAACCAGCACTCACGTGGCTAAGGCTGAGAGCTAATGCTGTTTACACGCTCAGTGGGAGAACTGTATAGCCAGATGGGAGGAAGCACCAATAAACACGATAAATACTTGCTGTTGGGAATGAGCTGTGAGGTGGTTGGGGGGAGTGGGTGGGTGTGAGATGCACTGGCATTGAAAGGGTGGAGGTTAATTTTGGATACAAATACAACAACCCCTTTGATGAAGACCTATGTCTTCATGTTGAATGTGCCCCACCCTCCCCCAACACCCTACCCCACACATACGCCTGCCCTGCATTAAAGGCAGGGCAGCTTGCTAACGTCGAGCTCAAATCAAACGATATTTCGCTGCAGCGCCGCCACATACATTGAAATGCATTGCGAAGCCACTTTTGTTGATGTGAATGGTGTTTGCCACTTTGTTTATGTTCCTATTCACGGATCCAGGGCCATATCGAAGTACCGGATTCTTTTACATTAAGCATTAAGCTAGCGAAATGAGAGATTTGGTGAATTTGACAAGAAGTGTGTTAGCTAACAATTAGCTTGCTATAGCAGACTATACCATTAAACCTAAAACAGAGCGAACCCACGCCCTCCTCCCCCATCTCTCCTGTCTAAACACACCATGGCTACTCCACAGGTGATGGTGGAGGCGTACCGGCGCGACGCCACCTCCAAAGACCAGCTGATCAGTGAGCTGAAGTCCAGCAAGAAGCGCCTGGCGGCGGAGGTGAAGCAGCTGAAGCAGGAGGTGCTGAGTGAGCAGGGGGGCAAGCAGAAGGCTGAATTGGAGCAGACGCGCCTCCAGAAGGAGGCGCTGAGGGTCCAGGAGCAGATGAGCAGCCTGGAGGCCCACCTGCACTCTGTTCAGAGGGAACGGGATCAGATGGAGACCCAGATACAGGTGCCCAGTCACTCTATACTGTGAGCCTGGCACTTCGTATTGCCTACGTAATGTAGGCATATAGCAACTCCCCTAGGTGATCTTGTCGTTGTGTTAATGCACAGCCTCCATAATGGCTAACCCACAATAAAACATGTTGGATGTGTGCCTACACGTTAATGTTGTTATAATACATAGTATCACTAGTACACAAATGAGGTGAGGTACTGGTGTATGTGAGTGTGTGTGTGTGTGTTATCTCATGGCATGTTGATGTTCTTTTGTGGCCAGACCCTGCAGTTTGACCAGAGCCAGCTAGCAGCTGTGACGGAGGAGAACGAGGGCCTGCGGAAACAGGTGGAGCAAATGCAAGGCGAAGCCAGAAAGTGAGTCACGTTACCGCAGCCTTTTGGCACTAGAATGGTTCCCGTGACAATGATGTGGGCCAAGCCTGATTCACAATGCGTATCCTGTTGCTGTCATATTTGGTTTGTATGCCGCTTGGGTCTAAATCGCACTAATGTAATCCTCTGCTACTCTGAGCAGGGCTATCTCGGAGCAGAAGGTGCGCATGAAGCGGCTGGGGACAGATTTGACCAGCGCGCAGAAGGAGGTGAAGGCCAAGCACAAGGCCTACGAGAACGCAGTGGGCATTCTCAGCAGGAGGCTCCAGGAGGCTCTGACTGACAAGGAGACAACCGAGGCAGAGCTGGTGAAGCTCAAAGCGCAGGTGTCTGATGGGGGCAACAGCCAGGCCCTGGAGGTACCAATGTGCATTGAAACCAAGGTGTACTGTATTGGAAGTACTGCCCCATAGTCGTAACATGAGAAACCGTAAATTATTCATTATTCAGCCACTGGGGGCAGCAGAGATAATATTGGTTCCTGCACGAAGTGTGTCTTGAGGATTTCACAGTGATTGGAGAATAAATAAATAAATGCACGCATGTATCCACTCCCCAAAACTAAAACAATGCTATTAGATTATAATAGAAAACCATTCTCTGTTAAATGTATTGAAGCATGAAACTAAATATATAAACAAATTCCTTTATCTAGCATGTGCATAATTATATCAGGGACGGATCTTACCTGTGCAGACCTGAAGAGGAGTGCTATATAACGTGTGTTGTTCTCTGGTTCAGGAGAAGATTGAGGCCCTGCAGACTGAGCTCCAGGCTGTGAGCCACAGTAAGACCATGCTGGAGAAGGAGCTGCAGGAGGTCATCAACCTCACATCCACAGAGCTGGAGGAGTACCAGGAGAAGGTTATGGAGCTGGAGGACGAGGTATACAAGTCAAGTCAGTTTATTTATAAAGCACATTTAAAATCAGCCAATGCTGACCGAAATGCTGTACACAACAGTGCGATTAACAATAAATATAAATATCTATAATATAAAACAACAACTAAAGTCATAGTTTGGTTTACACCGCGGTTTAGACATCACAGTTTGGTACATGTTTGGTGTGTATATATATATATATATATATATATATATATATGATTCTACTTAACTGGTTAAAACTCTGAATCACTCCGCACGACAGTTACTTAATAACGCCAACACAGTGCTTTTCCGATCCAACACCAGCCGAAGTTTCCCCACACAGCTGTTTTAAAAGTAGCAGGTCAGGCAGTTCTACAGTTTGAGTCAAGGCTTACAGCGCCTGTATTTCGTTCACAGCTGCAAGAGGCGCGATGCTTCAAGAAGCGGATCAAGAAGTTGGAAGATGCCAACAAGAAACTGACTTTAGAGTTGGAACATGAAAAGGGGAAACTGGCTGGACTCGGGCAATCCCACAATGCAATTCGGGAACATGCCAATATTCTGGAGAACGCCTTAGCTAAGAGAGAGGCAGATCTTGTTCAGCTCAACTTGCAGGTATTACTCCTTTTCAGTAATATGATCTGTTTCCTCCATATTTGGTAAGCTGTATTTTGTTAATGCATGAGAGCACATTATTTTGTAGGTGTGGCTCTATTCTACTAAATTGCTGCACCACTGTAACACTGTAAATAATTGTTCAACGAAGTGACTGTGTGCCGTAATATTGTCTATAGACCTGGTTTTATACATCCTTGTTTGTCAAGCTCTTTGCATAATAGCCTAGGAACGTTTAATTGAAAACTGAGAATCAGACCAGTTACCATCCGGTTCAGTTGTTTGTATAACTTCAGTGTAGGTGTCCAAAATAGCATGCCCACACACGGGTCTAGATTTGATGGGTTGACTGTGGTCGTGTAATCATTGTTACATTTACCTATTGGCAACATGGCTTTAATTGAGTTTACTAGTCTTATATGTAAAGCAGCGCTAAGCACAACATAGGAGCACGGTTGAAGTTTCCTTTTGAAATATATTTATTGTGTGGTTTTCTCATGTTCTCTTCATCAGGTCCAAGCTGTCTTGAAACGTAAAGAGGAAGAGGACCAACAAATGAAACAGGTGGTACAAACACTACAGCTTGCCTTGGAGAAGGAAAGAGCCAAAGTCAAAGACCTGAAAGAACAGGTAAGACCTGTAAATGATAACGTCCACCGTATTCACTAACCTCTACACTCTAGACTCTCACACGTCCGGTGACGTACTGTAATGGGTTGTGTCCACCAGGTGGAAGCAGCTAAGGCAGAGGCAGCCCACAGTAGGCGGCACTACCGGGCATCCATGCTAGAACTAAGTGAGATCAAGAAAGACTTGCAGGCCAAAGATGAGCTGGTCAAAGCCCTGCATAATGAAGCCCACAAACTTCAGTATGTTGCCTTGTCCTCTTAAACAGCTGTACCATTTTATTTAGTCTCACTGTATGGGTGGAATATGAATAACTCAGCCCTGTTGTTAAAATGAGTGATGTACGAGCTCTGATAGCCTCTGTTGTATATTCTACTGTATACCATATGCATACAGCATTACGAGTTATGATGCAGTATTAGATTGCTTTCATTCCAATCCATTTCATACACATTTACAACACAAGGCAAAGTCCATTGTAGGTCTGATGTAATGAATAACAACAAATAAAATGTTGACGTGAGTCAGACTCGCCTCCAAGTCACAGTGACTCGGGTCTCCACCTCTCCACCACAACATTACTATAACTGTGTTGCACAGTGCATTGCGTCATTTGAACCTCCTCCCTCTTTGGCTCAGGACTCAGGATGAGAAGCACTCTCAGGAGGTGACCAGGTTCCAGGAGGAGCTGGCAGAGGCACACTCTCTGCTCCAGATGCTGCAGCAACGTCTGGACGAGGAGCTGGCCAAGCAGCCTCTCACCAACCAGGAGGTAGACAATAGACCTCTGGTGGCTGTTAGTGGGTAGTAGGAGACCTTTCAATACTTCCATGAACCTATATATAACCACCCACCAGGTGGAGGACTTGAAGTGGGAGGTGGAGCAGAAACAGAGGGAGATTGAGGCCCAGAAGCAGCAGCTTGACATGTTGGAGCAGTGTAACCAGAAGGAGCTGGACAACCTACAGACAGCTCTACAGGTTAACAATGTCTTATTAAATGGCACCTGCCAATTGCTGTTGGTGACCTCTTGGTAAAAGCACAATGTATCACTCCGGGAACATAGCTTTTACGGTGTTAAAATCTTTTTATGTATAGCTTTTTAAATAAAACCATATCTAAAGTAATGCACATATTATGTTTTCCTGAAAGTAGTAAAAGCTATAATTGATCATCTTACACAAACACAATGCAGTTGCTCCTTGTGGCAAGGTGGGGGCAGCATAATCCTCTGTAGTTAACTACACTGTTAACCTTGTTTATGTCTGCATCTGACCAAAGACTCACAGCATTGCTAATGCTGCAATCTGCATTCACATTTGTTTAACGCATCTTCCGTTTTCTCACCTCCCCCCTCAGATTATTAAGGTAGAGCTTGAGTCTGTGCAGGAGGAGCTGAGCGGCACCAGGAAGGATAAGTTCATGCTGCAGGCCAAGGTCGGCGAGTTGAGGAACAGCATGAAGACAGTCCTGCTGCAGAACCAGCAACTCAAACAGGACCTCAAGCAGACCCGCTTCAGGAAGGTACGGCCATGTAGCACGCCGTCCTCCATTAGTAGAGAACATGTCTGAAGAGCAAAGATATGATTAAGAGGCTTTTCCAAGCCATTGATAAACATGATAAGAACAAATACTTACCACTGATATGTTTTGCATCTTTGTTCACTACACAATGCTCAAATGCTAATGAGCTCTGTTTGGTAATGCCCATATTTCCACCCCATAATATCATGTCGTTTCTAAATGCATGTTTTGTGGAGCTGCAGCGTTTGGAGCTGAAAGGCGAAGGAAATGCGTCCAGTCCGGTTACACCAGTGAAGATCCCAGACTGCCCTGTGCCTGCTTCCTTGCTGGACGAGTTGCTTAAACCCTCCGCGTCCGTCAACAAAGAGCCACTCAACAACTTGCACAGCTGTCTACGACAACTCAAGTAAGTGCTCTCTGGATTTAGTTGAAATGGTCTCTTCTAAATACACCTGTACACACAATGCTGTATTGTTCCACCACTCCCCAGAGAGGAGATGGACAGCCTTCAGAAGCAAATGGAGGAACACACGGTGACTGTACATGAGTCCATGACTTCTTGGACCAGTGCTGAGGAGGAGCTGGAACGACTAGGGGTACAGAAGGATTCGTCAACAGCGCTCAACAATAATGTGGGGGAAAATGACAACCAGGCAGAGAATGAAGCACAACCGTTGTAATGCAGGAGATGTTTCTCAGGCTGACGAAGGAAGAGTGGAGTTTTATCCACAAGGGCATGTTTCTTTTTTTCTCCCCCGAACCTCCTGAACTACATTTCCTTTTGTCTTTTCTTAGCAATTGCAGCCAACATTTGGCATTCGAAGTTCGGTTGATGTTTTTTTTTTTCTTTTTTTCAAACAATAGCTTTATTCTTTATTTGACTGTTTATATGTTTTCTGTTATGTACGTCATACTTATTTATTTACTTACAGTTCAGGAATTGTAATCTCCAATTTGACAGCCTCTGTGAGGGGCTCCACTGATCTTAAGCCTTGTTACCGTATAATAAATGTAATGAGGTCATGGTTGTACAACGTTCTGATTGCAGTCGTTTATACCTGCCAATAGGTGGTGGATAATATATATATAATGACTGTTATCCTACTGATAATGTCGGAACTATGGCTTTGACACAGCTAGAAAGTGGACATTGTGAGCAGTGTTCCCAGTGTCACAGGCTGTTATTCCTTCCTACCACCAGTCAGTTTTTGTTGAATTGCTGGGTGCCTGTGTTAACTACATTCTTTTGGCATGGTCTCCAAGCATTTAAAATGAAATGTTTTTCTTTCTTTCAAAGCTTGCTATAACAATTTTATCTTGAGTTCTTGAAATCATAAGGGTGTGTTGTCTAGCTTGGACTGTAGTAGTGTGTGTTAGGGGGTGTGTGTGTGTGTGTGGTAAATGCCTTAAGGAATCTCGAATATGCTGTAAAAGGACTAAATACTTAATGGATGTATTTCTGTGTGTACAAAATGTAAAACAGACTATATTGTATGCTATGTGCAAAGCCATACTGAGTGGTTTATTTAAGATGTTTGGGGCAACTGACTTTGCACACACTAAATGATTGAAGGTTGACATAATTTAATATATTAGGGAATATTGTAAAATTAAGCAAAAAATGTCTATACTGCCAATAGTAGACTGCAATCAGATGTATTCATTTTCTGTTGTTACATTTGTTTTATTTTTACAGACAGTGTTGTCATTTCCTTTTATGGTTAAGGGACAAATTCTTTGAAGAATATAATATATGGTTATACTTCCTTTTTACGATTGTAAAATCTAATTGTTAATAATGTAAAAGGGATGGAGTACAAAATGTTGTGAAATACAACCTGAACCTATACATTGAAACTGATATTATGTTACACTTGCACCAAAAATGTATGTAAAGTATAGTAGCTTTAGTATGAAATTTGGCTGTGTTTTAATTTTTGCACCATCTTGCTTGTCAATACATTTTTAACAATGTATGCCCATCTATTTCCAAGGGATGGTGTACAGATTAGATTATAAAAATTATAATTGAAACTAACAACCAATACAGGATATTGTGAACTGAACTGTTCTTTTGGGAGCAGTGACTGTATCTTCCAATTCACTGTTATCAGTTTTTGCTGGGGCACTATGCATAATCCTTTATGTATTTGCTGTTCAGTCTTTTAATCTGAAAAGGTTGGGATAGATGCATTCCTATGTTTAACATTTATACTGAGAGATGTCATTGTATCTCATTAAATTGCACTTATCAAAAGCTTTGTATTGGTATTTTATATAATTTTTTTTTTTTCATATAAATATATGTAGCATTCTTAAAATTGTTATTTAGTGTGCAGAATCTAGTAATTTTGCTCAGGCATGTGTTGACCGGGTGTTGGGTCCTTACTGTCTACATTTTGAACCCGTCGCGGTGAGAGGACAGCAGCTATCGGTTAGCCGGGGGAGAGGAGGAGGAGGAGGAGGAGGTGGGCATGCATAAATTAAGTTAATAACTTGTTGAGAATTTAACAAATATGTGGAGAATCGCTTTAATGGCTGCATTTACTAACGGAAGTTGTGTGTGTCCAGTAGCCAGTTAATTTATGCTGTTGTTAACGAGTATTCCGAATAAGTACGGTACGGTAGCTTCCTACCGTAGCCAGCTACCGTTAGCATCATAACAATCTCAGCTGTGATTGCTAACTGGAACTAGACAATCGTGACTGTCAACGTTTTATTTTTAAATCTTCTCACATTATTGGCAGACATTTCATCAAACAGACTGTACGGTACTGGTGTTACGGTTTAAGTGGTGTTCATGTTAACTGGTGATATTTCCAGATGCGGCGTAGGCGTGGCGGTTAGATCTAT
>JAODTR010004921.1:0-11717 GCA_025399935.1 Amblyopsis rosae | reverse complement strand
CCCCCCCCCCCCCCCCCCCCCCCCCCCCCCCCCCCCCCCCCCCCCCCCCCCCCCCCCCCCCCCCCCCCCCCACAGAGCAGTGGTAGAGGAAGATTAGAACAGAAGAACAGTCCAGAAAGTGAGAAGATGAAGATGGAGGGAGGAGAGAAGCTGGTGCACGTCGGTTAGTTGGTTGCACTGTAGAGAGGTGCATGCTGGGGGCTTGGTGCAGTTAGCTCCTGCAGCAGTAGTCAATGGGGACAGATACCGTTTCTATAACCTGTGTCACCACAAGCCCGTTAGAACGACTAAACACCTTTGATCCAGCGAGGCCATTCGCCCATCCATCCATGTAAATGTTCTTCAGGCATTTGAACATTCAACTACGTCGACTTATCATTACGTGTAGATTTTATTGTGTGTGCGTGTGTGTGTGTGTGGCCGCAGTTTCACCTTCTCATCCAGAGATGTGTTTTATCATCCCAGAAATGACACGAAATTCTGAATCAGGAGCATTTTACTGGCGCCTAATGTCAGTATTCACAGCAATGAATTGGCCGCTAGCCAGAAGCAGACAATTGTGCCTTCCCAGGTGGGAGGTACAGTAGTGGCGCTAGACAATAGCAGGACAGAGCGAGGGATTAGCAGAAGAGAAGAACAAGAAACAAATGGGGGTTTTGTTCTCGTTCTCCCCCTCGTTCTCCCTCTCGTTCTCCCTCTCATTCTCCCTCTCTCCCACTCGCAGCTTTCCTTTCCTATCACCCTCTTTCACACGCTGAAGCATGACACCGTTGTTGCTTTTCCACGTTCACTTGTCACTTGTCGTCTTTCCCGGTGTCTCTGGTCCTCCTGTCTTCCCCTCTTTGGTGCTGAAGGGAGGGGGTCGCCTGGCGCCTACTCTTGTCTCTCTTTGAACTGCTCTCCACCCCCGCGCCTCGACGAGAGAGCTTGTGTGTGTGTTTGTGCTTGTGCGTGCATTTTACGTGCGTTTATGTGCGAGTAAAACATGTGGGTGCAGCCAACTACACTGCTGAGATGCGGCCATGTGCGTGTCTATCTTTGTGGGGGTGTGAAATAAGATCTACCTCTGCTGCGTGTTTATAAGAGAGCTCGCGCACGCGCACGCGCTCGCAGATCTGTCAGATCTATAGGCTGGCATTTACATGTGTATACAGGAATTCACATCAAAGTGTTTTGTCTAAAGGTGCTGTTTCAATACCTGGCCTTGTGTGTACAGCAGGAATACATAAGGTTTTCTGGCAGTAAATCCATTGTGAATCAGGACCAGAACAATATGGGAAAGTCATTGCACAGAAAAATGCACAGAAAAACTTCTGTGGGGATGTTTAAAACTGGATTGCCTCCTCTGTGGATCACCTCCTCTATCTGTGCCTTTGACCGGTTTTTCAGCGGCAGCTATTTTTGGGTGGGTTGTAGGAGGCAGTGGTCATACCTTTGTACTGGATGCGGGTATACAGTCCTTCAAACAAGGGTTTCGCACTGTCTGTCTCGCTCTGTTTCGCTGCCTATGTGTCTTGTGCCATTCTATTCGGACAGAAACCGACGTGTGCAGTATCTCTGCAGTACACATTCCCTTTATATATTAGTGTGTAAATAACGCATGTATACATGTGTATGCATGATGTGTTTGCGCTGGTGAGAGAATTTGGCAGGGGAGGGGGGGGGGGGGGGGGGTTAGTGGACGCTTAGTAGCTATGGAGTCATAGCTATGGAGTCGTATCCATGGTGCCGTAACCATGGCAACCAAGCTTGGAAAGCCAACAGCTTAATTGGCATCTCTGAGGCACTCTGGAGCTGTGATCCAGAATAGCAACCCTTGACACACTAATGTTTCAGTCACATGCCAGGCAACGCACACACACATTAATAGGGACGCTTACATGTAAATCAATACCATTCAATTTAGACGTGTGCTCGCTCCTTGGGTGAATGTCTCTAAGTGCAATAGGAGATAGAGAGAGAGAGAGAGAGAGAGAGAGAGAGAGAGAGAGAGAGAGAGAGACACACACACAGACAGTACTTACAGTGTCCAGTGTAGTTTCTGATTCTTGATTGAGTTGTATAGTGCCTGTTTAAGACAACCAGAACAGCACACAGTTAGATAATACTGACAAATAGCACGCCATTATTCCAGTTGGGGGCTTGCTCACATTGATTGATTGACAGGCAGGATATAGCAGTTTTGTGGTAAATCAATATAGTCAACAGACCCGAATAAGTTGATAACTTAATTTAGTGTTCACGCAGGGACTTCCATCCTTCCCCACCCTCCATAATTTGTACTCTGGCTGGTGTTTAATTCATGTTCTTGGCCAGTTGATCCACTTAAACCCGTCAACTGCTCCTCCATAAACAACACAGCGAATCAACCAACCCGATCAACAAATCAGATCTGCTCATCTACCAAGCAGAAACTTCTAACATGATGGACCAAAACAAATACAAAGATCAACAGTGTGTGCCTCACTGAAAAAAAAGAAAAAAAACAAGCTTTAGAGGCATACCTCATATTGCCTGCTGCAAAATATGTACCGACATTCAAGGCAATTGTGTAGACAGGCCTACTTCGCATTCAAATCTGCTCCCAAGTGCTAAGTGACAATGGGACATGGCAGCTGAATGTGACACCGAGACTCTGCTTAGCCGCGAAGAGAAGGTAAAGAGGAGAGCGGCAATAAGCTGTCACGCTGTGGTTTTTAGATACAGATCAAGGCTGGGGACACAGTTGACAGACTGTCACAGCTGAGGTAATGCTCGGGAATGCTCAGAGGACAGTCCGTCTGCAGCCCGATGTCATACAGCGGGAGTCTTCTGATATTTTGAGCCTAAAAGGAAGGGGTTTGTTGGGGACACACGTGTGTGTGTGTGTGTGTGTGTGTGTGTGCGCACGCACACAAAAAGTCTCTAACTATGACGCATTAAAATCTAATATCTATATACAACCCTGAACACAACTGAAACATGTATGGCTATTTTATTAAACTGCATTAAAAATAATAACTTAAAAAAAAGAATAATATAAAATGTAATTTAATATTATTTTGTTAATTTTTTTTATAATAATCCAGTCATAAAAACAAAACAAACAAACAAACAATACAACGAATAACATCCCTTTGCAATACAGACTGGATACAGCCTCTGTCCCTCACACATACTGTGCACAGCCATCTGGGGAGAGAGACCTCGTCACTACTACAGCTAAGGTCTTCTCTCTCCTCTCTCGTTATGGTCCCTTACTATTAAGGGACCAACGCTGGTGCTGTATGCTTCTACACCTGTGCCATTTTAACATGTCAGAATATTCAGATTCTATTGTGGCATTCGTTTAAATAAAATAGGATGAATAATAGGATTTGACACTGTGTTTAATTGGGTTAATTTCATTCCTTTTGAAACTGGGCCAAATTTCTTTTTGTGCCCAAGCATTGTGAATATTCATAACCAGGTATGGTCTGTTATGGTTATTATCATGGTGAATCCAAGAATTCAAACTGTGCTGAAAGCTTGGGCTGATTACAGCATGTATATTAACAATCAGGACAGATCGAGATACTGCAGATCTCTGACTGGCCAGTTTTTAACTGGCAGAGGCTTCCGACAAGCCCTCTTTTGTAGTACAAATATGGCTGACATAAAATCTTCTTAGGGAATTTGTAAGCTGTGCACATGTATTGATCTGTGGCTGTGAGAATAGCCACACATTCTCGGGATTGACACTGATTCTGTGGAAATTAAGAAGTGCTTCTGAAAGAGGACAAAAACCAGCATAACAAATTAAAGACTTCAAGTCTACATGCCTTAAATCTACTCAGCAAACGTCTTTGTTTATATAGAAAGTACAAAGCAACACACTGGAAAATAATTCTGTATCACAATCAATAGTTTTGATTGTGATATGAGATTTCACACACATACAGTATAGTAAGGATTTGACAAGGTGGTCTGTTTTCATTATTACATGCATGGCCAATATGCACTTTCAGTTTATTTAGAATGGAACAGAAATTTTTTTTTTAAGTCAAGTATACGTGTTAAATGGAAACGAGGCCAAAGAAGGATGAAGGGCACCTGGGCTATGTGGAGGAGTGTAGGAAAGTGTACAAGGTGTCAACATCAAGCGGACTCGTTTAGCATCGAAGCTCATAGAGAACAGGACAAACGTTTGTCACCTCAACCTACCCGCTTGAGAAATGCCACACAGGGCCAGCAAACAAGGGCCATTAGCCTTGAGTGGTGGCCTCACACAATATGCTGCATTGAGCTGCAGTGTACGGCCAATCAGGCTTGGCAATGACGAAGTCACCTTCAACTATTCTACATGGAGTGTCTGTGTTTACTGTATGAACGTGCAAGCTAGATAAAAGTGTGTTTATCTATCAGCGCACACGCAATATAATAAAAATATACAATTTGTTGTACATTAATAGCATATAGTGTTTTATATAACTATTTATAATAATATTTTCTATCAAAACAAATCCGTACTTATTATTTCATTGCAACGTTTAAATAACGCAAATTGTACAATTTCGGAACGCAACAATTAGATTTACTTATACACAATTAGATTGTGTATAAGTATATAATATTATGTTATTATGTTATTTATTTCAGCATACAATACCTGCTTCCGCTTACGGGCCTGCGGATGATTCTGTCCATCCTGAGCTTTGCCCAGCAGGTCTGGAAACACCAGGGGTTTGAGAGAACGGGAGCGCGGGGTTCTGGGATACCGAAATGGGTCCATCATCCGGAAGTCCCGCCCATACCGCACGGAACAGAGGGAGCGCGAGCGGAGGCGTCCCGCTGAATGGAGGCTATTAACGCCTATCATGGCATAAAAACTCTTTATTTGTTACACAAAAATGTTAACCCCGCTAGACAGTAGTCTCTGATTCCTGGAAAAATAAATGCTGTGGTTTATGACACAGTGTTCATCCAACATGGGGGCAAAAAAAAAGTGTGACAAAGCAGTTTTTTTGGTTTTTAAGCTTTCCTCCAGGATGCAGATTGTAGAAGGTAAAGTTGTGCCGGAGTGGCAGACTTGCAACCAATCCTCAGCAATCACAGCTGGTAAACACAGAGCACCGTGGAGCCGCCATGTCAACTGCTGCCAGCCAACCGGCTCGTAGCTCCCAGTGGCGCCGAACCACAACAGCGCCCTGCCCGGAATGCCCTTATCAACACCCACCAGGCCGAACCAGAGTGCCCGCCCAACTCTGAATCAACAAGAGGACGGCCATGCATTATACATGCGGAGGACTGACAGGGAAGCCTTCGCAACGACTCAGTGTCACAGTGCTGATTTGGACGAGGGTTTTTTTTCCCACACGAGGATATCAAACGTCACAGGTGAAGTCTACTGAAGACATTACCTCAATGTCTCAATTTCGATGTCAAGGTGTGGTGGGTGCTGTTAAAGGTTTAGTATGCTGGAGGTTCCTTACAGCGCATCAACGGCCAAATAGGTAAACTGTACTTGCACTACAAACAGCTGGTGGACGTGGCAACCGGTCTCCACCTGTCCAGCTGCGACAGTTTTTTGTGAATCAGAGGCTAGTGCAAAAATGTATGCCACACACACACACACACACACACACACACAATCACACACACAATCACACACACAGGGACACAAGCTGACACTCTCACAGATGGCACCACAACACTTGTGGCTTGTGCGAACGCACAGCCAGTATGAAGCAGATGGGTTCGAAGGGAAGCAAAGAGGTAAGGAAATTTGGGGGTGGGGGTACAATCTTTCTATTGACACGTAAAACACACACACACACACGGTGGAAAGCACAGGAAATAGAGGGGCGGGTGGAGAGGGAAGGGAAGGGGGAGGGACGACCGCCTACTTCGGAGCAGGGACTCCGAAAAACACTTGATTGCGTCACAAGCCCCGAGACATAAACACAAAACACTTAAAGAACAGAGAGAAATGAAAGTAGAGGGGAACCGAAACACTGTCGATAAGCCTGTGTAGCGAGAAAAAAAACGAAAAAAAGAGGTGATTTCGAGCGTTACGAATAAAGTGCGTCCCTGTTGCTACTACTGTAAAATGGATACCGTTCAGTTTTACAGTCAGTCGCCGGGAACTGGATGAATAATCCCCTTTTACAGAACGAGGAACTATAAATATTATCCTGACGCCTCTCTGTCTGACGAGTGTGGGTCAGCCATCAGAGCTCGGCACTGTCGTTTCCTCGCGCTACGATCCGCTCCTCGCAAACACCTCTCCATCAACGTGCCTCAGAGCCTCCTCCTCCGCTGTCGCACGTATTTCAGGTGCAGGTGTACGAGGTGTGAAATCCTGCCCTCCCTGCTGATACACCTACTCCCCTTCCTCAACCCCGTAGTCCTCCTTGGTTGGAGCCCCTTGCGATCTTCTCTCTCCCGTAGCTGTGCGTGTCGCTCTGTTTCGTTGTTGCTCTCGCGCCCTCTTCTAGTGCTGCTGCTGAGCTAGCTGCCCATGAGTGAGAGTCTGGTGATAGCGCTGCTCCCTCTCCCTCCCTCTCCCTCCCTCTCCCCCTCTCTCTCTCCCTCTCTCTCTGTCTCTCTCTCTCTCACACACACACAGTCCCTCTGCCTCCCTCCCACATTTCCCTCCCCCCCCCTTCCTCCCCATCTCTCTCTCAGTCACTTGCTAGCGAATCAAGTCTTCCAAATGCCATGCATGCATGCACACACACACACACACACACACACACAAGCAGACGACGCGACCTGGGGGGGGGGGGAAGCGCGCATTTTGCATGTATTTATTTACAGCGTGAACTGCAATTAGCAGTCGGTGGTGCGGAATCAGCTTGGAGAGGGTCTGTGTGTGCATAGGTTGTGTGGGTATCATTTGAGTATCATTTCAACCACACACAACCCCCCCACCCCCTGCCACACACCAAAACATTTAAAGGATTGTCACACAGAAATATGACAAACAAGTGTGCGTTTAACATTCCGTTGCCACCGCTATTAAGCTATGAATAAAACATAAAAGTAAACGCAGAGGCATGGTCTCTCAAACAGACTCTCCCCCTCTCCTTTCATTCTGCGTATGAACGCAGGTGACGAGGGTCGCCGTCACAATTGAAATGAAATCCCAATCTCGACACACACGTTCATGCGCTGATGGGAACCGACAAACCGTAGTTTTCCTCTCTGCATTGTCACTGGAATTGTAACAGAGGAAAGAAAACTACCATCACCTCTAGGCAAAAGTCATTATTATAATTGAGTGCTATTTGACACTGAAAATCTACAAATAATGAGTTAATCTTAATTAAACCCAATAGAAAATGGCCTTTAACTATACACAATGGATAAACCATGGATAAAAAAATATATGTTAAATGAGCATAGACTGTTCATGTTTATTTCCTTACTGGATTATGGACCCTTGTAATATGTACTGTATTTCCCACAACATTATACTTTAACAATTTATTTTGCTGGTATGCTAGTACAATACCAATGTATGTTTTGTCTACAACATTTATGGTGTTTGTATTTGTTTGGCACCTGGTAATGCGGCTTATGCTGTATAAATATCTAGAAAATGTGTCATAAATGTTTAAACACATTGGGCCCTGTAACGATCTAAGCGCACGGTCTAAAGCGCAAGGTCCAAATTGCATTTAGGGCATGTCCAAATCCACATTTGCTATTTTAACGGCAGATGTACGGTCAATGCACTGGGTGCATGGTTCAAAAGGGTTGTACTTACGCTCTCATTATGGGTGTTTTTTGAACGTAACGTATGATAAACCAATCCGAGTTTCATCTTCCATTCCCTTTAAACATCCAGACGCACTTGCATCATGGGCAGATTGTTGTTATACCGGTGGGCTTGTGAAAGCGCTGGAGAAGCCCATCTAGGCAATTGTGAGATCCCTAAAATATGTTTATGTAGGTGACATACTAATATTATTTCACATTGTACTCTTTTATTGTTAAATCCTTTGCGTTGTTGCTGAGCTGGGGATTCTTTCCTGGTTCGAGTCCTATCTGACGGATTGCTCCTATCAAGTTCTCCGGAATGGACGCCTGTCCAAACCCTGCCCACTCAATACAGGGGTCCCACAAGGATCTGTGTTGGGACCCCTACTCTTCTCATTGTATACTAAAGCTCTCAGTCCTGTAATTTCTTCTCACGGAGAAAGCTGCTATGCTGATGAAACCCAACTCTACCTCTCCTGTCCTCCATCTGACGCACAGATCTCGACTCGCATCTCTGAATGTCTCACTGACATAAGTGCCTGGATGTCTACACATCATCTGAAACTCAACCTCGACAAAACTGTGCTGCTCCACCTCCCGGCGAAAGACAGTCCTCAACAACAGTCCTCGTGCCTGCAGTTTCTCACTCTAACACATCAGAAGAATAAGGCCGTTAAGCCTCAGTGAAATATTGACCACTGAATACAATGTTTAGTGATAACAGGGCGTAGGGTGCAGTACTGTTAATGTCCACCAGGTTCTTGATTTCAAAATAGAGCAAAATAGGACTCTACCTGTATTGAACTTAATGAGAGAGAAAAACAAAAATGTCTCACTCCTCTGTAAAGCTGTCATGATACTCTAACATTTAGATATATAATTAGTCAAATGTTGGCATGCTACTATAACACATGCAATTATTAGTGTAAATTTAAATGTGACAATAGCATGACAGAAACAGGCGGTGACAAAAACCCTCCCCCGACGTTTTTCATAACTGTGATAAAATAGCCTTAAACTTGAATTTATAACAGCTTCTTCCCAGTATTGCATTATGCAGTGCAATCAATAAAACACCAGACAATAAAAACAATATCATAAATGTATGAGAGAGAGAGACAGAGAGAGAGAAAGAGAGAGAGAGAGAGAGCGAGGGATAAGTTCAACAAAGCAAGCAGACCCTCCCTCGTGACCAGCTCTGTGTCCTTTGATGTGCATGGTAGACGTCTTAGATCTTAGATGGTGAGTGGCGTTCCCCTGGCTCCTTCGCCCCAAACAGAGGGTCAGGAACAGCATGCGACATCAGAGCAACGCAGTTTACCTCCTACGACTAGCAAACTGCCTGAACAGGCTGCCTGTGTATGACAGGCCATTATGAGGCAAGTAGGAGAGGCTGGTTGCAGCCAGTCTGCAAAATTAACTCTCTCATTACAATTTGATCTTTAGATTCTTTCCTTTTCCATCTTCGCTACTTGGGGAAGGGGGGGGGGGGGAAGCGGAAGCATCTGTGTGGGACAACTGGAAAGGATAGAGAAGGGTTTCATTGTCTGGCTGGGGGAAGTATAAATTCCCAGGTACCGTAAGCTGCCTGGGACATAATCAATATGTCCTTTAGCAAACACCCCGGCAAATCACTTCTCTCTCTTGATGCGCGCTCTCTCCCTGCTGTCCACTCAATATTTGTGGTCCTGTCTGAAGTTCCCTGTTTATCCCTCATGGTGAGTTCAGAGACAGCTTTGGGAAAGGGCAAGGGTTACTTTAAACCCACCGCATCAGTTCTCTCTCTCTCTCTCTCTCTCTCTCTCTCTCTCTCTCTTTTTGTATGTTTTCCTCTGTCCCCCTAGCCTTGTGATACTATCCATAATACAGTTTGACTTTGCTGCAAGCTATCAGTCTGGAACCCCTCAATTCAAAAGCGTTTTGTCATAAAGGCATTGCTAATACGTTCCAATCGAACCATCCTTACATACAATTGGACTACCTACCTTTATTTCACCCAAACACAATGTATAAAGGACCCATTCCATGAAAACCAAGTATTTCTAGTTGTTTTTGGAATTAGCAATGTCGATATGACACAGAGAAGTAGCAAGCCTTTCAAAGTGAACTGTTAGTTTCCTGTATGACCTAATCTGTAAATCTATTTTTAGATACAGTAACCGCAGGCTATCATAGCATAAGTAAGTTGAGTCTGCAGGACAGGCATATTATCAAGAGTGATGTGCACATCTTTAACTACAATAGATAAATATAGGCTATTGTTCAGAAACCGTAAACAGATTAGAAATAGGCTGCTTAAATAATGTTGTGTTGATTTACTTAACCTAAACATTGCTCATTGATAAAGACGCACTCGCGTGTCATACCGAAATTGTATTCCCTTTTCACCTACTACATTGCATTGAGAAGTCAAGGAACTGTGTCAACAAGTGAAAAGGAGCATCAAATGACTCCTTTAAAATCAGCTATAATGCCGGTGAAAAAACCTAAACGTACGACAGGCAACGTTGTTCATCTTGGGAAGAACATCAGCTAGCTGTGGACACACGATTGTACTGAGGGCTTATAGGCTTACCCGTGGCTAAATTAACTTGGAGCTAGCGAGATCAGGATGGTCTCGCAAGGCTACTGTCCCCTCTCTGACCAACTATTTACTTGTTTCTCTGTGCCTGTCTCACGCTCTCATGTGAGTTCAGACGGTGCACACAGGTGCATGAGAAAAGTTATTATTGGTTTTTACCCAAAGTTTACAGTTGTAGTCTCTCACACTCTCGCTCTCTCTCTCTATTCACAATGTTGGAGCAGATCAACAGCCAGGAGAAATACACACACACACACAAACATAATGACATCTTCATTTCCATTTGCAAAAGGGAATAAGCCATCCATCTTTTGTCCCTGTCAACGTTGCTGCCCGCCCGATAACATCAATACACCTAATTACTGGCTGAGGAGCGTGGGCCCTAACTCGTGATTGGAGCCAGCATTTCCATGTCAGCTGAATGTGTTTTCCCTGGATATAATGTGTGCTGCTAACCTGCTTCACAGCACAAGCCCACTGTAAGTTCCCACTTGAAGCAGTGACGAAGAATGAAATAGAGACATAGAGAGACTAGACATAGAGAAAGACAGAAAGAGAGAGCGAAAGAGAGAGCTCTGTCATCACATTTTGATGCCTCGCAATAAGCAGTGTTTTGGTGCATTTGGAGGGCTGCAGAGAGAAATTCCTATCTATCTATCTATCTATCTATCTATCTATCTATCTATCTATCTATCTATCTATCTATATCCTAATGTTAAATTATTATACAGTACAAATACAACACAACTACAATCAAATAGTATAAATTACTAAAGATTATGAGAATATGTAGTGAAAGTCGTTCACGTACAACTGTAGCTGAGTGTGGAAATAAATGTTCCCTGGCGTAAATCAAGATAGTTTATGGCCTCATTATGGATCCTAGAGGCGAGAACACACTGATTGAGACAAACATACTTGAGTATACAGCACACATAACCAGCTGTCTCACTCACAAACGTGAGTTACTGTTCATTGCTTGTGAAGGAGAATTAACCCACGATAACATGTTCACTGTATAAACACGAAGTTCATACAGTTCTCAATGAACTCAATCAAATGTATACTGTCAATGTTATAGCATGCATTATCAGGGTGTCATAAAAACACAGGCCATGCGCATTAATAGGCTACATGAGTTTATACTGTTCTGCTTACGGCCTAAACTAAAAATCCCACCGTTTCTATGGTAATGACAACTTCAGGCTACAGAGGCGGTTCAAAACATCTTGATCCCCAACCATGCACTTCCACGCACGCACGCACACACACACGATAGTGTGTAGAGAGAAAGAGGGAGACTAACAGAAAGAATGACAGAAAAGAGAGGCAGTGGACTAATTGAAGGAGAGAGAGAGAGAGAGAGAGAGAGAGAGAGAGAGAGAGAGAGAAGAAGCAGGGGACTACATGAAGG
>JAODTR010004920.1:0-11719 GCA_025399935.1 Amblyopsis rosae | reverse complement strand
CTGCCTGTCTACCTACCTGCTATTTGTCTATCGTACAATTAAAATATTGACATAAAATCCTATGGTCTAAAGCCTGTGCTCTGGGGGTTCACACTCACCTGCGCATAGCGTAACAATTTCTTCTGCACAAACTCAGCCATCAGTTCTCATTAGGCATTGTTGTTCTCCAATGAATGCACTTATTTGATGGTGATAATAGTTTGTTTCATGTGTCTGGAAGGAGCAAATGTTTTAAATGTATTTCTGTAGTTTAGTAAAAGCCTGTCTGTATCTTAATTTCTTCTCCAGTGAATGTGCTTATAATGGCAATGATTTCTGTGTGCACAAAGATTTTTATTTTTTTTTTTACGTTTACCTTTAAACTGAGATCATTCAAAAAAGGTGTATATAACTTGGATGGAGGTCTCATCTGATTTGGCTGGAAGTTATACAAAATAGCGAAGAATAGTATACAGCAAACATAATTTCACATTGCAGGAGCGGATGCCTTTAGCTATTTAATATTCATGGATGTTTCATGTACCCATATGATTTTAGATGGGTTTTAGATTACAGAAATAAATGTGTGTAAAGTCAATGTTAGAAGCTGTTTGTCACATATACCCTAATACATACACACATATGTACATAATGTAGGCCTAAGTATTGTTGTCACCCTGCTGGACAAGTTTGCTTGTGGAGTGATTTCTAATCTGACATAACCTCGCCATGATCTTGGCAAATTCAGATATACAATCAAGACAGCATTTAAATTATTTATTTAACTGTTAATTTGTAATGTGTTTTATTCATTTCCACTTTGTTGACAAATCCATCTTCAATTGTGTCCGATATCTACTATCTGAATATTGTATATAGTATTTATGTATGCTGTTACGTTGCATTTACAGCAGTTCTTGTATTACTGTATAGATCAGTGGTCCCCTTTAGGCTGCCCATGCGCCAGGTCCGGCCCGCAAAAGCAAAATGTCTGGCCCACATCGACCCATTGGCAAACGTAAAGCACAATAAAAACAAGAGCTGTTCATACAGTGTAAACATCTCATTAACAAAGGTGTCAGAGTTAACACAAGGCATTGGGCCCTATCATACACCCGGCGTAATGCGGCGCAAAGCGGGAACGGAACGCAAGTGTCTGCCAGTTTCAGACCGACGCAGTTGTCATTTTCCCGTCCAGCGCCCACGTTGTCTAAATAGCAAATGCACTTGGGTGTGCTGGTCTAAACATGAGGTGTGGTCTAGCACACTGCTGGTACATTGTTATCTTGAGGCAAAGTGATTGCGCGAGGTGCATTATCATTATAGTATCGCCTATGCCAGGTAGACAATGTGTGTACACTGCTTACTACATGCATAGGGACGTGCGGGAGTGCACATATATGCAAAGGACTAAAAAGAAATAGAGTACAATGTGAAATATTATTTGTGTGTAACCTACATAAACATATTTTAGGAATTTCGCTATTGCCTAGATGTTCTGCTCCAGCATTTTCGCAAGCCCACAGTTATAATATCATCCGCCTATGATGCAAGCACGCCTGGATTTTTTATGGAATGGGAGATTAAACTCAGATTGGTTTATTTTATGTTACGTCCAAACCACACCCATGAATAATGAAAAGAGTAAGTACAACCCTTTTGAACCATGCGCCTGGCGCACTAACCGTTTATCTGCCGTTATAATAGCAAACGTGGATTTCGACACGCCCTAAATCCATTTGCGCATTTCCGCTTCAGACTGCGCGCTTATGTCGTTAACATAGGGCCCATTATGTTAACACAAAACATTTTGACTTAATAAAAATGCTATGCATTATTACACATGTATTTTTGTATTAATCGATTGAGGAGAATCAATTTCACATTTTCTTCAGCCTGTTTACAATTTAGCAGGAGAAACCTCATAATGAATTACACATGTAATTGCCTTGGATACGCCACGGCTGAATTAATCATAAGATACACTCACATGTGCTAATGTTACCCTTGTGACGGCTCAACAATCCCAGAGCGGCACAGGCCTCTTGTGGCGATTCTGTGTGGGTGCATATAAACCTGTGAGGTAATGACCTGATGTGAGGCTCAGAGAAGAGGTCCTTAATTCCAAACATGTCTTCAACAGGACCGCAGGCCGCTCTGATGGAGACATGGGCCCTAGAGGAGGTGGCGTGAGCTTTTAAGCCATCCATGAGTTTCAGGTGTCACATGGGGCTGAGTAATGCTAATGTGTGCTGCCGTCAGGCTTCAGTGCATGGGGGAAAAAAAGGAGCACTCCTCCTGTGCTTTTATCAATATTACATAATCTCATATCACTGTACATCTAAAAAACTTGAGTTACATTTTAGTAAGCTTTTACCAATGCTGAATTTTGGTTATTGGAACGTCTAAATTGCAGTGCCTGACATGTCTGTGATGTCGACGTCTTGCTCAGCCACAGCTACCTCCATCACCCTCCCGTTTCAAACAAAGCAAGTCAGTTTGCATTAACAAACTTTTTGGGGGGGCGCTATATATACTAATGTGCAACTAAACGTTGTATTGTCCCTTTAAATTATTTTTGTATCCTGGGGCATACATACAGTATACCGTATATACTACAGTGGGACAACCTGTTGAATTGTCCCTTTAAACGTTTTCTATAACCTGCAGACAGGCTGTGGAGGGGGAAACATTAAGTGTGTTAACTTTCTATCATGGGGAACACTGAATTGGGGATTTGTCAAGTAATCAGGTCATCAGTGGCAATTAACAGCGATTTTGGGGCTAAATAAAATATTTTGTGTAAATAAAATCAACTTCAATAGACACCTGGTTCCACTATACCAAAAGTAACCATTTTCTCTCATGTGAAGGTAATTTAATAATGATATACCCATGCGTCATTGATCTTATATCCAAGAGCATGGGTCCATGCACAACATTTGTAACTCTGTAAATCACAGTTGGTGTTAATGGATCATCCAGGTGCTAAACAGTGAAAAAAGGAACCACATCCTCTTCAAGTGCACCTCGTATCGCTGGATGTTACAGCCGGAATATACTGCATAGGGCCTCTAAGTAGCACAGAGTGAATCATAGAGCCCTTTAGTGCTTTAGAGAAAGCTTTGGGTACACGGGCTGCAATGCAATCTGTTGCTGTCTATCACACTCAACCAAAGCTCTGTGCATGGATTGCTGAGGAGAGGTGTTGTTTTGGTAGTGGTGCAAAAAGATGGAAATTAGTTAAAAAAATTACAATAATGATGGTTTGCCCTGTAGGCTCTCTTATGTCACGTCAAGATAATCTTACCGGAATTGTTCAAACACTTGCCACAGTGCCAACCATTTCTTAAATCCAACTGCTCCGAAAGGCATTAATTTTGTATACATGCATTATCTCTTTCCCTTTTGGGGACCAATAATTCCACTGTGTTGTCAGGTTATTAATATACATGCCTGGTTTCTGCCCCACCACCCCAACACACTCCCAGGGGGTTGAGACATTCTCAGTGTGTGTCTGATGCGTCACGCATGCAAATCAAATACAGATGATTGCCCTCTAATCTCGGGTGTTATAGAAACACCAACGACAGTTTCCTGTAATGATTGGCATTGATTGGCTTCATGACAATGCCTCATCAAGCACATTTGACTGAAAGCTGTCTGATTTTCAGGGTGCCACGCTATATCGAATTAGTCTAGACACTTCATTCACTGAAAGGCACTGAGAACCTTCAACTCATAAGGTGAAAAACAGCATTTCAGAGTACAGCTACAGTTTCTTAAATTTCAGTGATGTATTTCTATATATAATGGAAAATGCAAGGATGTAACCAAATCAGGACCCAGTACACATTCTGAAACGGTCAGATTTCTCCATTTTGTCCCCCTCCCCCCAGATATTATTTTCTTGGAGGATTAAGGGGGTGTCTTTTGTTTCTACGTCAAATGTGGCTGCATGAGGCCTTTTAAGACTGCAGTGTAATTGCTATGATAATGACTGCTATTTGACCAATATGTTCCCTCTGATGCACTTTAAAAAAGTATTAAAGTCACAAATGTTTATTTGTATTTAGTTTTAGTCCTTACTTCTTCTTTAGAGAGCACATTACACCTAATGCCAGTTGCAGGTGGTCATTGTGTTTGCTATAGCATGTGTCACCATATCATATTGGCCACTCACACAGAATTATCCACTTTACAGTGTATAACGGCTGGTGATGACATGTCAGCCCTGGTCTCAGCCTCGTTCCCCGGCTGACCTCCACGCTGTTGGTAATGACCCAGCGAGCAGCACACGCATGTGAAGACCTCCAGGGCTTAGCCATCATTCTCTCTTTATAGGAGAAAAGGTTTCGGTGGAGACTGATAAATGTTAATTACCCCACCCTGACATGAGCCACAAAGAGGCTGCAGAATGCGTGTCCAAGGAGCAAACAGAGAAAAGGAAATTACAGGTTGATTATCATCATTTGGCATGTACAGTATGTGGCCTTGTCTGTACAGTATGGGTATAGTTGAGTGGTGAAATAATGTGTGTGTGTGTGTGTGTAAAACATTAATGTTACCATGGTGCATCGAGGCACAACAGAGGCTGACCAACAGTTTTTTACAGTCCCTTCATGTAAATCCACATGTGGTGACAGGTTTAGTGACTGACTGCATAACTAACGCAAAAACAGTATGAACGTGCTTATCCTGTAAATGGCGTTTAGGTTCTGTGATAACTTTATGTTCATGTAGAAATTAGCGGGAAATGAGAGGGGGGGTTGAGAGGGCGCCTGGGACTTGCACCCTCCAGCCAGTTCCAACTGCCCACTAGCCATATGCATAATATGCTCCCTCATAACACGATTCTGCTGACATGCTGCTTAATGGACAGTAATAGGCTATTATATGATCAAATGCATAACACAATAAATTCACAAACTCAGTCTTAAGGCATTTCAAATTGTACTTTCACCATCACCGGCTCACTCACTACTGTCTTTACGATGTTTATTGCTATCACGTACAAATGTTTAAGTACACTTGTCAATATGGACATGCTACACATTGTTAGAACAGTAAGATTATCCACAATAAAACTATTAATTTAGCCTAATCTTTCAACTACGAGCAACAAAGTAACATAATTGATTCAGATTTACCGGGATGATAAAACCGGCACGATGAGACCGTAACATTTATGAGTAAAACACAGCTCGTTAAACAGCTAAGAATTGCATAAGTGGCTGAATAAAACTCACCCAGCATTAGTGAAACTTTGTAACGTAACAGCATTATCCACCGCCAATAGTGGCTGTGGATAAACTACAGTATATTTTGCATTTCTGTCAACCACAGTGCAAGGACACATCTCTGGTCTCCTCCAGATTGTTAGCTTTTACATCCATGCTCTAGTTGTGTTTACCAGTATGTTTTTTTACTGGGGGTCAGAATGTTTTTGTTGATCTCTGTTGGGCCCCTAGCCCCTGACGTAAGCGGTTTTAGTTTCCAGTCCAGCTTCAAATTGGTGCCTCTCTAGAACCAATTATCTTGGCCGAAAGCCGGTGCTTTTGCTGCAAATAACTGGTTCCAGATTAGGCACCGACTCAAATTGCGTTTGTGGAAAAGGGGTATATGTGTACCATTTGAAAACCAGCCAGGTCCTGGGGTGATTATTAACGAATATGATGTGTAGATCCATTTTCAGACCATAAAATGCTAATTGTTTATAAAAAAATGGTAATTTGTCAATCACCAGCATTGATGTTTCTCATCACAGGTCAACACTGCTACTTAGTTTACAGGTCCAAAAACACATTTTAGGGTACAGTTGCACTTTAGTAGACAGTAAATACTACATGATCAATAGTCATTCACAAGCTCAATCTGAAAATGTTTAAAGTTTTACGTTCACAATCGCCACCAGCTCACTTGAGCTACTGTAGTTCTAACTGGTTAGATACTAATGCTTATTGCTATCTTGTACTTTTGTCAATATGGACATACTACATATTGTTAGAACATACAGTTAGATTATCCACAATTCAAAAATTCAGTTAGCCTAGGAAACTACGAGCAGTAAAGTAAGATAATTGATTAAGATTTACCGGAATACCAGTTTACCGGATTATATGTAGACAAAAAACAAAAGTTTAGATTGAAGTGACCATAAAGTTCAAATATGTGTCCAAAACTGTCCATTCTTTATATGTTTTAGTCCATAAGGGTCCACGATCAAATGAACCAAAGTGTTTTTTCATACAAATTAATCAAAGTTGTGAATATCTTCATGGCTAGGCCTGCTCACTGTCTTCAGGAAAAGGACAGCACTGCTCGCATGTTAGCTTCCTCTAGTTAGACTAATCACAGTTTGACACGCAGCCTGATTATTTTTACCAAGGGATGTAAACTCGGCTTTGATTTATTTAAGAGTGCAATATCGTGTTTCACCACACATTCACCATACGCTTTGAGGGGCACTGTTTCACCGATGAAATAGCACAGAATTACCAAAACTAATAAACAAAATGTCTTGATAAAAATTACCATTAAATTCTGAAAAAAACACGAAGCCTAGCTTCCCTTGACCTCTGGGAGAACATGCCACTGAGTAAAGGCTTTTCTGGGAGGCACGCAGTACAATTACTAAAGGCCTTCTCCCTTAGCATCGCACACACAATTCATAGGACTTGGTTAGGCTTTTTAGTGAGTGAGTCAAGTTTTGAAAAGTAATTATGTGTTAGTATTTTGACATATATTGTTCAAACAAGTATTTTTTAAAGCCATATAGTTGAGATTGAATCAACTCAACTTTTTATGATCAAATGAATGTTTTCCTATCCTGCATACAGTATATGACATGATGAAATTAATTTTTAGAATAGAAGAAATATTTCTTCAAGTAAAGTTGAACAAATGTCTGAATCATTTGGATTGAGGACTGGTCACCCCATTCTTTGTTTTCTGTTCTACTTTTATATGCTTCATACATTGTATCATAAGAAAATGTAACATTATTGTGTATTTGGGTCCTTTTCACCAGTTTATCCTAAAACAATTGGGCTCACTTAGAGTAGGCATGGCTTCCTTAAACAATCAATAGAGGTCAGTTAACAGCCTGGCTCCCAGTGAAAGACCAAAGGCAACAGCACCCAGATAATACAGCAAATCAATACCTTAGTGATTTTCCCTGTAAGAGAACACATGCTCAGTGTTCAGCGAAACAGAGATAATCTTGTATCACAGACAGATAAATCATTTCTGATAGTATTCAGAGAATATGATACTACAGCCTACTACAAGGCAGATGAATGTTCTGACCTGATTGCACTGACTCAATAGGGTGGGCTGTACCAATCGCTGAATATATGCTATCAAAGTGTTTGGCTTGTGAATCATATGAGTTAGAGAGAGAGAGAGAGAGAGAGAGAGAGAGAGAGAGAGAGAGAAAGAGAGAGGTACAAACATATGCACATATGCATAGAATCACAACATAAAAAATGAATAATCTACTTTTGCGAGGAAATTATCAAACAGAAAAACCAGTTTAGATCAAATATTACAGTCACTGCAATACATAGTGAATATGACAAATATTTACTTTGTAATATAAGTATTACAAATGTTACCAAAGAAATGTCATGTAAGATCATGCGGTCACTAATTTCATTACGAAAATATATTCTGCAATAATTTTATTTTTTTTTATTTAAAAACTAATGTTGCATAAGTTTGGCATGGTCCTTGTTGATTTTACATATTTCCTGTGGAAAAATATGCCAGAAATATTACCAGAATTATGATATAGTTTCTATTGTTCAAATAACCAATCATCTTTAACTTTAAATGTATATCAGCCCGTCCACGTGTGTTTTCTTCTTTAGATGCACACAAATATAGCATCAATAATCCTGTACACTTCAATTAAATGTCCTTACACACATGATTGGACTACTGTATGTTTGTCTCAGCCACTCAGAACATGTACTGTAACATTAGCTAGAAGGCCCATGAAAATGGGTGCAATAATGTAAATAAATAACCACCAATATGCATTATTCATCGACACTGAGATTTGTAAGGCAAATATTTCTTTAAAGGTTGCTTTTTTCTATGCCTGGTAGAAATTTGTTTTATATTATCTCTAATGCATCAAATGATATATCTTAATTTGCAACATAAAAATGTAACATTTTGAAAAACTGGCAAAAATTCTATGTTATGTAATATCCTCTAGGAACACTAGGGATGACATTTTGAATGTTTAGGTATTTCAATGAGTGTCCTATAAAAGGTTACGCTTATAAAAATGAGAGAAGGAAACGTCAGGTTACTTAACGTAATCCATGGTTCTTTGATAACAGAGTGAGGTGTTTCACTATGGGAATCGCCTTGTGCGTTACCAACTAGGAAGCTCCAATGACCATGTCTGTCCTTAGATATATTACCATGGCGACTGCCGTGACCAGGTAATTCTGTAAAGATTTCTTTCCTGTGCAATGTGTAGGGAAGTGTTGGTGAAACACCTCACTCTGTTATCAAAGAACCAGGGATTACGTTAAGTAACCCAACGTTCTTTTTCTAACTTCGCTCAGTGTTTCACTATGGGAGATATAGACCGCTCCTGGATTCAACCTCGGCCTCCCGAAGCCAATCACACCAGGTTTATTTTTCCGAGACATAAATCAACATGTCACAAAGTCCCGTTTCCAACACAGCATGTGCCAAGGATGGTCCCGAGACATCCAGCTTGTAAAACCGAACAATCGTCACAGGTAGAGTGGGCTTTTAAACAAATCGGAGCGGGCAATCCTTTCCATCTATATGCCAAGGATATAGTCTCCACGACAGCCTCTGACGAGAACAAGGCCACCCTATATGAGTAGATGCTCAGGACACAAACAGGGCTGCTTCCACACATTTGGTGAAAACCCTCAGGACTAGTAAGAGCCCGAACGGTATGGTTTGATTTTCGTAGGCCGTGCCTTAAAACGCAAACCTGAGAAATGTCCTGTGAGCTAGGTAAATTTCTACATGAAAATATGCATTGATGAGATCGATTGTTGTGAACCAATCGCTCCGACGGATTGACTAGCAAAGCACCTTGTGCATCAGCATCCTGAAAGTATGCTTTCTTAGGCGTTTGTTCAGTACCCGAAGGTCTAATATTGGGCAAAGGGAACGCCCCGCGGCGGGACCTCTCTGATCACTTGTTTGTCTGACAGACACGAAATCTCGCCTCAAGGCGTTAACTTTGCTCCTCTAATTTGGGACACTAACCGTCGGGGTATTAGACCCGCAGTGAGCGCCAGGATAGATAGCTCGCTGTGACGCATTAGCTGTACTCTTTCGAATGTGGTAGGTTAGGTAACAAATTAATGTTAGCTAGCCCCACGAGGCAGGCCCGTCACAACAAGATAGCCTGTCTTATTCGAGCTATGCTGGTAAACTAATGACGTGGTGTCATTGGAGCTTCCTAGTTGGCCCAAGGCGATTCCCAGAGTGAAACACCGAGCGAAGTTAGAAAAAGAACCAGTCCCAACTTTACACAAGCACTTTCTAAAACACCACAGAGGCTAAAAATAGTTGTGTTCAATAATGTTAATATGCAATTATAGGTGGAGTCTGAAGACATTCTGGAAAGATTGCAAGAATTTAATTTTCTTATTAATTCTCATTATGAATACATTTCCATACAATTTTTTTTATATACATTTCCACCCGGGCAGCAAATGTGTTTGCATTGAGGTACTGATACAAGCAACTAAATTAAATTGGAGCTCGCAAGATCAGGATGGTCTAGTAGCCTAGCGCAAAACCTTCTTCCCCTGCCCTTTCTCAAACCAAAAATATCCACAGCCATTAGGGTTCATAGGACTCCCAGGCACCACCAATGCAGTTAAAAATCCAAACTTTATTATGAGAAGAGAGAATTAAGCCATGCATGCCTTCACCTGCACTACTGCTAAAACTATAATATGACATATATAATTTTGTGTGTGTGTGTGCTCAAATTAATGGGATGTACTACTAGATGCTTTGGGCTGCATAATGAATGTCATGATAATAACTTTGATGAGGGTGCTATTGTACTTGAACATTGCCTCTACAACACATTTTTAATAATGTATTCCTTTAACTCCCTTAAATAAACTTCCTCATAAATTCATTAACCTCGCAGATCAGTTAATGTACTTTGGAGTATTTAAACTGTTATCACCTTTGGAAGGAAAACATGTTTCAGACGAGTTCCTTATCTTTTATTCACAACAACAAGCATTGTGTAGCTGTAAGCAAACAATGTCTAGGCTTTTATTGTTAACACATATACAAACACATATACATGGAAATCTTTTTTTGTTTAGCTTTGTGCTTACTTTTTGTCTCTAAAGAATGAACAAAATAAGATTACTTAAATCACTTGCCTTGAGACTAGCAATTCAACAAGTCTATAAATACTTTTACTGTAAGAAGGCATACATCATGCAGATTAAGAGAGAGAGAGAGAGAGAGAGAGAGAGAGAGAGAGAGAGAGAGAGAGAGAGACTAATATTATATAGAAATCTTCCTTATTGCTCTTTGGCAATTTTGTTTACCCATTGCAGAAGGATTCACCTCCAGAAAAGCATAATTATGATGAATGTATTTAAAACAATAAGCAACTAGCATTCTAAGATTAGGTACTCCACAGAGTGGTGCAATTGCAGCTGTCAATATTCACCCTACAGGTAAGATGGTGTCACTACCCCTTCACGTAGGGGTACACATAGTCTGTCCATCCATCCATCCATTCATCCATCCATCCATATCTGCTTATTCGTAGTCGGGTTACAGGGGCAGCAGCCCCAGATCCCCAAAGTTCTCTTTCCCAAGCCACACTAAACAGATCTGCTGGGTATTCCAAGGCGTTTCCAGGCCAGTGTGGAGATATCATCTCTCCACCTAGTCCTGGGTCCTGGGTCATACAGGACTTCATTCAGGGTCTCTGGGAAGGCTGAATACTCCGAACACTAAGCAACTACAGATACAACCTTCTGACCTCTGTGAGAGAGAGTGTACACCAGCCATGTGGATGGGGGGTCTACCTCGCCATTTTTTGCTGACAACTAGCCACATTTTAAAATGTTGCCACTGCTGGAAAACTTTGCCTGCTACACCAGTTGGCCGCCAAGGAGCTGCCTTACACAGTGCAACAGAACAAGCCCAGGCTTCAAGTAACTTCAGGAATCAAAACTAGTAATGCTCAAGCCATGAACCAGGGCTGAGCAAGGCTGCAACGCTGGATGGCCCAGCCATCAGTTGCCTCCCCAGGAAAGGAATCACCGCGACCCTCCTCAATCCGCGACATCACGCCAAGCCAAGGAGCGGTCTGGCACCATGCCATGCACCAGGTCTAATCTATGAGCCAGCAGATGTAGGAGGAATCCCATCGGAAGGAGCCATACCCTGCCTACTACTCTATATCGACTGCGGGCCATGCAAACGTGATCCAGGCAATTGATTGAGGCAGAGAGACAGGAGCCAGTGGCCGTGACATCGCGAGTCGAGGCAATCCAAGCAACCCCGATCCAAACAAACCGCCGGGTGGATCAACCTCACAACAGCAACCACAGTGGCCTTACACGCCAAGTACCCTGAGCCCTTGCACAAATGTAATGCCTACAAACACATTAAACTGATCCATCCATCCATCTTCATCCGCTTATCCGGAGTCGGGTCGCGGGGGCAGCAGCTTCAGCAAGGGACCCCAAAC
>JAODTR010004919.1:0-11723 GCA_025399935.1 Amblyopsis rosae | reverse complement strand
GGGGTCCCTTGCTGAAGCTGCTGCCCCCGCGACCCGACTCCGGATAAGCGGGAGAAGATGGATGGATGGATGGATAAAGAATCGTGTGAGCTGACTTCAATAACTATTATATTATGTACAGTTTTTCTCACGAAATATATACATTTGAAAGTTGTCATGGACTATATCTCAGGACACTTACCTTGCTGATCAACTCAGAAACACGTTTGACATGAGCAATCTCTTTGGCCTCACCATCGTACATGCTTGTCGTCCGGACCTTATTACCCTCCATGCGATACTTGATCTATTAATAGATAACAAAAGTGCATTTTCAATGTTCTAGATAAGAATAGGAATTATAGCTTTGTTTGTTTCTAGGCAGTTAAGTCTTGGTGGCCTATAGGACAGAAGGCTTTCTCCAGATTATGCTGCATGATGTAGCCTATGAGTATCTTACAGTAAAACTGGACTTTGAACCATATAACCATATTTTCCAATTTATCATTTGAGAAAGATCTTTTAAAACTGAAACCCACAGATTAAAACATTACTGTGGTAACCTTTGAACCACTTAACTTTCATTCAAATGGTATAAAAACCATTAATTTAGATAACGACAGTAGTAGTCTACCTCACTGAGCTGTTCCTGGGCTTTTCTGATGCGGATCATCTCAGGGGAGTCGGTGATGATGGCAGGAGGTGTTCCCTTGGACTTGTCATAGACATGACGATACTTATTCTTTAGGGAGAATGCATTTTGTAGAAAATTAGGTCATGATGTAAAGATACAAGCAATGACTAAATATTCTCCAACATTCAGCATATAATATAGAATCAAATGATCTGTGAAAAACTCACATGGCTGAACTGTTCCAGCATCTTGTGGCTGTGAGCCAAATAAGGAGTCATAAACTTGGAAGTATCCACCTTGACCTTCTTCCTGACTTTTCTGGTAGGCAACCCAGACTGATGAGAGGAAGAGAGGTATACAGTTACTCTAGCACAATATTGCAATGAAACGGTCACATTTAAAGGAATAACGGAATCAAAAATGCCAAATCAGTGTATCAATCATCCCCCATAGCCTGGAATGCTGGAATAAAAACAGTTTTATTTTCAATGAGAATTAGAGACGAGAGGCAAGTGGTTAGGGTTATCATAGCACTAACAAAAGCTCTGAGTTTGATTTCCAACATATTGTAAAATTACCTTTATCCTTAATCAAACATTTTATTGCATTGTACATACAGTACTGTACATTTTTCTTCCAGCATTCCAGGCTGTGAGTCACACTCGTAACAACACTTGTTTTCTTCAAACACAAAAGCTGTGTTGCAGGGATTTAATTATATTACACGGAATAGTAAGTTTAATGTATTGCTAATATAAAATAGATAATCTATAAATACATTATATCAATATAATAGTACCAATCCACTAATATTTGGCCAACAAGCTAGCATTGCTTATATTTTGTATTTTCAGACTAAACAATACTTGATTTTACTACAGATTGCATTTTATATAGTTCAATTTATAGGAGTTCAATAAGTTCAATTTTTTTGTGTTTATGCTATACATAGTAACGTAACTCTACATACATAAAATGAAATAGATATTTAAATAGTCCAATCATTTTAAATAAAATAATTTACAAATATTTGTATTATCAAAGCCAAATACAATAAAGTCAAGGAGACAATGCAAATGAAGAACCAATATCTGAACACTAGACCTGTACAGTATTTTTCTGTCCTGAGGGAGGTGGGGTTTTACCTGCAGAAACTGAGAGGTGTGTTCAGTGACAGTCGTCGTAGTAATCTGCTCAACATATTACAAATAGAGGACACACTATGGAGTTTCAAAACTGTTACGTAGTTATGGGAGAAACATTACAATAAATTGGTATGAGGTTGATTTTTCTCCAGCTCTGGTATGCTGCAAGCCGTACTACTATAAAATACAAATCTAAAATCTAAAAATATGTGTGTCCTACTATTTAAGGAATGTGGGCATGATGTTCAATGATTGTTCAATTCTGCAATAAATGTTTTTTAGCTCTGAAACTCTGAAAAAAACATGATTACTGTTGTAGTCTAAATTGTGCAAATTTAGAACACCTGACATAGCATACTGTGGGTTTTGAAAAAATATATATGACTGTAAGAAGAGACGTCTTCATAGCTGAATAATTTTATACACTAGTAATCTTAAGTAAACACATAAGAATGTAGTGACACGCCAGCTATTATTCTAACATATTCTATCTAAAAAATAAGAAATATCTTACGCTAATGAGTGCTGTATGGGTAGTAAAGAGAATTGTGAGGGAGGGGCATGCACTCTTTCAATTTTAAACCAAGAAAAATAATCACTGTTTCAACCACAAGTCTAATTCACAACACAAACTGAAGTTGTCTAACTCTGCTAAGTAACACTGACACATACAATTTGGATAATTTGCTGGAAACTATCCAAATAACTAGAAACCAATAATCTACCAGAGCTGAGAGAAAGAACATCTCAATAACCCCAATCAACAAATGTAAGAGGCTTCTTTATTTGACTATATCAGTCAGGGAGAACCAACTGTGTCAACTACACAACCCTGATGATAAAAAAATCTGGATAAAATATTAGTGGCTACTACAACTTAAATTGATCCATAATGTTGTCAATGCTGCCCTCCTCTGTAGCTGGATTTTCCATGCGTGTCTAAGCACATTCTCTAACTGTGACGTTAACAAGAGCCTATGCTATAGGAGAGTGATTTATGGCATGGGTCATCACACTGCATGTCTCTCGCCACCTTTGCCTGTGTTCTAACATTTAAATATACATTTGTCTGAATGCTGATCATACAGTATAAGAAAGATCTATTTTCTGATGTTAATATATATATATATATATATATATATATATGATGTTGTACATATAAAATGGATATGCAGATAAGTAGCCTACTGTATTCAAAATATAAATTTAATAAAATGCAGTATAAATTAATATTTAAGAATGCCTGTATAGAGGCTACATGTAATATCTCCCAATTCTGTATATCAAATATAAAGCCATCTTACATCAAATAATTTATATGTTCTCCAAGTGTAGATGAAAGTAATAGTGAAATCAGATTTGAGTGATTCCTAGGTCATCCTCCCTCATAATTGCTTTGAATTTTAAATTAAATACTGTTTATCTATTTCAGTATAATGAAAATAAATGTTTAAATATGGTCTAAGATAAGGCATAGTTTAATCACATTTCACTACGAAATAAGCAATTAAACTGTCAGCCTTCTGCTTTCACTATTTTTTAACAATCAATCCGTGTCGGAATGGACTTCAGATCCAACATGTTTTTTGTTCTGTTTAGTTTTTTTAGTTGACAAATTACAAAATCAGCAGTTAATACATTGGCAATAACTACTATGACGTGTCAAACATAAAACCATAATGTGCAAACAAAAGCAGAAAAAAGGTCAACTGTAAAGTTATCCGTTTCACATGCATGGGTCTTTTTCAGTAACAATCGCACTATTAATATTTGAGCCTGTACTGCTTTCGATAGTTGTTAAATAATTACATTTCTAACCTACATTATTTCCAACCTGTATGTAAGATAATTTAAAATAAAACCCTGTGTTGTGCAAGTTCTGAATGATTCTTCTCTGTTGTGGGCCTTTGAGCGTCGCAAACTGGATCCAAATGTAGTCATGGATACCTGCTCCCCTGATCTGCTGACTTTGGAGGTACTGTAATTTATTTAACTATTCATAGTGCCTGCCTCTGAAGCTGCAGAATAAATATGCTTAGCACATAGCGTAAATTTAATATTAAGTGGAATCTGATATTTTGGTTGGCATTACTGAATAAGATTAACATTGTGTGAATAAAGATAGTCCCTGCGTGTTTCTTTTTAACACACCAAGACAATGTCTACTTACCTCATCCACAATCTCTTCCTCCTCCTCCTCCACCTCCTCCAAAAATTCCTCATATTTGACAATCTCTGCCATTGTGGCACAGTTTCAGAGATTCTGCTCAAAATACATAATATTTCATTAATCTGTTTTGCTAAAGATGATGGTGTCATTAGTGTAATATAAAGAAACACAAATATATTAACCCACAATTTTTTTTTATAACAAAGGTGATAAAGCTACCTTTTATGGACCGGTTTCTCAGACCTGGATTAAAGATAATCCTAGACTAAGAACATTTTTTAACGGCGATCTTCAGTGAATTTACTTTTAGTCTTGGACTAGGCTTAATCCATGTCTGTGAAACCAGCCATATCACATATATACCATTGCAATTGTACATTTAAGAGTTACTGTACCATTCAGTGAATTCATATATAGATATAGATATTGTTAACCAATATGGATGCAATACCAGAGAACACTGTAGTGGTGCCAGCAAACTTGCAGGAAACCTCAATTGCCATCCACTAGGGTCCCAATCTGCTATTCAAATCTAGATTTGCCTCAACCTATGAAAATCAAATTTACAGAGCATATATAAAATTCCTTTGCAACAATTTCCACATTTCTAAGATAGAGAAATCGCAGGCAAGACGATGTCGGTTTGATATCAACATTCTAAAAAAAAGCCTCAGGCTCCTAAAGTCTGACAGCCCTTTTGCCCTGGCCCTCACACCATTCAAAGGACTGTAACTTCTGCCTGATGTCTGGCAGCAGCTGCCCCCAATGAGCCAGCTATCTGTCATGTAAACCAATGCTAAAGTCTGATTGGTTGGCTTTGTTTAGGTAATGGAGATGCAATGCCTTGTGAGGCTTCAGGTTAAATATAGACTGGCAATAAATGTCATTTTAAGCACTTTAAATGCTAACACGTCACACTAAAATGTATTTAACCTACAATTTAAACTTTTATAATATTATTAAAAGGGCGAAGAAACAAAACATGTGCCAACATCAACAAATGTGAACTAAACAGACTAGAATTGATGTCTGGAAAGCTAGACAAGTGGACAGATTGCTGTTGATTCATTAAAAAATTTATCTATATTCTTGTTGTGCTTTAGGATGCAATCCTAAAGCACAACAATCTAAATGCTATCATAACTATATAATCTCTAAAACGGTGATTTCTCTGTTAACTGTCATAAGTAACAGCAGATAATTAAAAAATATTGAAATATAGGCCAATTGAGGGCCATGCAGAATGAATAGAATATATATTAGAATTTTCAATTTTGCTTACCAGATACTTTAGATTTTAATGGTTTCCCAAGCTGCCAAAACCTTCCCAACTGCCCTCCTGAGAAACGTTGGGTGACAGCGCACATCTGAAATTTCTACCAAAGTTATGATGTGGTTCATACAACCAATCAGAGCCCAGTATTCTCAGATTTCAAACTCTAAATATACCTAAATGATCCCTTTAGAAGCAAGCACCTGTTGAAGCAAATGTGTTACTGGTGTGGTGGCTAAACTGGCTATGAGAAACTTGGTGGTGGGGAAGGGGATGGGTGTGGGGAAGGGGATGGGGTGGGGGGGGGTTGAGGATAACACTTCTCAATACAATTGTGGTGGATGTGACAATAACAAATGCTAATTATTTGGAGGCACATATGCAGATGTGTAAAGGCTGGGAAATAATATATACAGTATTTTACAATTAAGTTTCCTGTTGGGCCATTGTTACACTAAAATGTATGACCACAGATGTCGCTGTTCTCAAGTGTCACTTAACACATGCATGCACAAATAAACACATTTTGAGACAATGCTAATTTATACTAGGCTACAACCCCCACAGACAAGGACAGGTGTAGATGATAATAGTTATGTGAGCCTCGCATGTTAGTACCTTGGGCGAGCTGGGGATACGCATTGGTGGTGTTTTTTATTTTGTTACATTACGGTGGGGTTAATCTATACAATGGTGGGGCTCAAATCAATTAATTTCAATGCGAATACATGCACATAAAAACCAGTTCCACTCCCGGTAGCTACTGTAGAAATATCATACATTAGACTGCTATGGGTTAGATGATTACACTGACTGCTTTTATCACACGCAAAAGGACATCGACAGCAACAGTCGTTGCTGTATTACGAATTATTCATTCTATTTCAAATAATTACAAACCCAACATGTACATCACGTGTCACACTTCTCACTCAGTCACAAACACACAGAAGAGATGGAGAGACACTAGGCAAGGAGTAGCAGAAACGTCAGGCAGTATTTCAGGATGAAAGTGACATTAGGTAATATGTAGTAGTGTGACGGAGATCGTCCGTCTCCCTCGGGAAATGAAACCCCAATCTCCCACGCAGAGAAGCCACTCTACAAGGCAGGCTAAAACTCATGGGCATATGCATCACCAGAGCATCCTATGAGGTGCCGGAGAATAAGGATTAACTTCACTGCACAGCTACCTGCTGGCCAGCGTTACACTAACCCCCCTTAAACCTCACACTCATCCAAGTGATGGCATTGGGATCATCCGACGCCTTTGTTATGGGTCTGTAATTGAGGATTGCTTCAACTTTGCTTAGTCATGAGAGCTTCATCATCATCATCGTTGTTGTCTTAGGACAGAGTTGAGAATGTTACGTACCGTGTGTATTTGTGTTGAAAATCCACTTAATATCCCTTTTCAACATGGAATGCTGTATCATTTCCTGATCAAGGGTTTCAATCAACTCTCGTAGCTCTCTTTCTGCATCAACCAAGTTTGTCCTGTTGTCTGATCGCATTACTTTCACCTGTCCCCTTCGGCATATGAAGCAACGAATGGCGTTAATACAAGAATCTATGTTCAGACCATGGGCACAGCCCTTACGACAAGACAGGTAAAAAGCACACCATATCTTTTAACCGCACACCCTTTCAATAAATAGTTTCAATTTAGTTGTTTCAAATAGTTTAATTTATTGAAAAGTTTCAATAAATGGATATACTTAGAGAATCTTTTGTCTTTGTTTAATTAATAATTTCTATAGAAATGGAGCATTCCCAACAAACGTAGTTTGCATTCCCAACAAACGTAGCAGCTCTTAGTTCATAAACACAAACCTATACAAAGTAAGTAATATATAAGATTTAAGTAAAAATATGCCATTACAGGACCAAAGAAGTCAACCCCAACATTGCAAAAGGGTGGCTGATCAGGTAACAAATGGTCCTCTGGCATGTCAGTTATTTTTTGTTCTCCTGCTCTGGCATTGACTCCTCTGCACACTGTGCACTTTGACATCATCTTCCCATTAGCTGAGTTTAGATTGTGGAACCCAATAATTTTGGCACAACCTTGCCAGCATGTAGTTGCAACCACAGTGTTTTATATCTTGATGTATTCTATGCAGAATGAGAATGGTGACATGGGAATCTTTATGCAGGATTCAATGGTGTGTAGCCTCTGGCATAGCTGATTTGTGGAGTCTGCCAGCTACTCTCAACAGTCAATTTTGTAGTATAGGATCTAATTTATTAACCCTTGTACGGTCTTTACTTTTATGCCCCTATGGAGGTGTTTGGGTCAAAATGTTTGGGGTTTAAAAAGCACTGCATTAATAAGAATATACATTAAAGATTGTGTAAAGCAAATACAGAGATTTACTTATCTCTCCGGGAACCATCACTTTATGATGGAGAGGTTTGGGTGCCCCTATTAACCTGAGGTTGTGTTGTCTGAAGCTTGGTGCTCCTGGTAGGGTCTCCCATGGCAAAGTGGTCTCAGGAGAGGGGCCAGACTAAGAATGGTTCAGAAGACCCCTATGAAGAGGAAGCCCGGGCCCCCATCTGGAGCCAGGCCCAGAGGGAGGGCTCGCCGGCTAGCGCCTGGTGGCTGGATTTGCCTGAAAAAGCAACGTGGCCTCCCTCTCCATCCCATGGCCCATCACTCGTGGGAGGAACCGTGGGGGACGGGTGCGCTGTCACATGGGTGGGGGTGAAAATCAGAGGCCTCGACGGACCAGTCCCAGACAGTAGAAGCTGGCTCTGGAACGTCACGTTGCTGTGGGGAAAAGAGCCAGAACTTGTGCGGGAAGTAGATCGCTACCATTTAGATCTGGTGGGGCTTACCTCTACACACAGTCTTGTTTTTGGAACCGTATCCCTGGATAGGGGATGGACTTTATTCTACTCTGGAGTTGCTCAGGGTGTGAGGTGCCGGGCGGGTGCGGGGATACTCACAAGTCCCCGGCTGAGCGCCACTACGTTGGAGTTTACCGCGGTAGACGAGAGGTTTGCCTCCCTGCGCCTACGGGTGGCGGGGGGAACTCTCACTGTTGTCTGTGCATATGCACCGAACAGCAGTTCGGAGTATTCGGTCTTCTTAGAGACCCTGAATGGAGTCCTGTGTGGGGCTCCAGTAGGTGACTCCATAGTTCTACTGGGAGCCTTCAACGCGCATGTGGGCAATGATGGAGATACCTGGAGAGGAGTGATTGGGAGGAACGGCCTACCTAAACCCGAGCAGGCCTTTGTTGATTGTGTCTGTGCTAGGGACGCTGTTGACCTCAACTAAGGAGGTAATTGGGTGGTGGAAGGAACACTTTGAGGAACTCCTGAATCTGACTTACACTGCTCTCTATGGTAGAGAGAGCTGGAGGCAAACAGTGGCAAAGCCCCGGGGATTGACGAGATCCGTCCAGAAAGGAAGTCGAGGACAATGCCAAAGGGATGGCAGACTTTTCAAAAAGGTGGACCAGAGAGTGTGTACCAATTACATGGGTATCACACTACTCAGCCTCCCTGGTAAAGTCTACTCCAAGGTGCTGGAGAGGAGCGTTCGGACAATTGTTGAACCTCAGATTGAAGAACAATATTGTGGATTCCGTCCTGGTCGTGGAACAACGAAACAGCTCTTCACTCTCGCAAGGATCCTGGAGGGGGCCTGGGAGTATGCCCTTCCGGTCTACATGTGTTTTCTGGAGAAGGCGTATGACCGGGTCCCCGGAGATACTGTGGGAGGTGCTGCAGGAGTATAGGGTGAGAGGGTCCCTTTTAAGGGCAATCCAATCCCTGTACAGTATGCCCAAAGATATAGTTGTGTACGGATTCTTGGCAGTAAGTCGGACTTGTTTCAGGTGGGAGTTGGTCTCCGCCAGGGCTGCGCTTTGTCACCAATCCTGTTTGTGATATTCATGGACAGGATATCAAGGCATAGTCGTCGTGGGGAGGGGTTGCGTTTCAGTGGCCTGTGGATCTCATCGCTGCTTTTTGCAGATGATGAGGTCCTGATGGCATCATTGGTCCGTGACCTCCAGCACTCACTGGATTGGTTCGCAGCCGATTGTGAAGCGGCTGGGATGAGGATTAGCACCGCTAAATATGAGGCCATGGTTCTCAGCTGGAAACCGATGGAGTGCCTACTCCAGGTGGGGAATGAGTCCTTACACCAAGTGAAGGAGTTTAAGTACCTCGGGGTCTTGTTCGCGAGTGAGGGGACTATGGAGCGGGAGATTGGCCGGAGAATTGGAGCAGCGGGAGCGGTATTGCAATCGCTTTATCGCACCGTGGTGACGAAAAGAGAGCTGAGCCGGAAGGCGAAGCTCTCGATCTACCAGACAATTTTTGTTCCTACCCTCACCTATGGTCATGAAGGGTGGGTCAAGACCGAAAGAACAAGATCACGGGTATAAGCGGCTGAAATGGGTTTTCTCAGGAGGGTGGCGGGCGTCTCCCTTAGAGATAAGTTGAGAAGCTCAGCTATCCGTGAGGAACTCGGAGACAAAAATTGCCCGGAAGGCCAATCTCCCGCTCCATTGTCCTCCAATGTCCTCACTCGCGAACAAGACCCAGAGGTACTTGAACTCCTTCACTTGGGGCAAGGAATCATTCCCTACCCGGAGTAGGCACTCCATCGGTTTCCTGCTGAGAACCATGGACTCATCCTAGCCGATTCACACTCGGCTCCGAACCGATCCAGTGAGTGCTGGAGGTCACAGACCGATGATGCCATCATGACCACATCTTCAAAAAGCGAGATCCACAGGCCACCGAACCGCAACCCCTTCCCACCATGACTATGCCTTGATATCCTGTCCATGAATATCACAAACAGGATTCGTGACAAAGCGCAGCCCTGGCGGAGACCAACTCCCACCTGAAACGAGTCCGACTTATTGCCGAGAATCCGTACACAAGGGCATATTCCCAGGCCCCCTCCAGGATCCTTGCAAGAGTAAAGAGCTGGTCCGTTGTTCCACGACCAGGACGGAATCCGCATTGTTGTTCCTCAATCTGAGGTTCGACAATTGGCTGAACCCTCCTCTCCAGCACCTTGGAGCAGACTTTACCAGGGAGGCTGAGTAGTATGATCCCCATGTAATTGGTACACACTCTCTGGTCCACCTTTTTGAAGTGGGGAACCACCACCCCAGTCTAGGGGTGGTGGTTCCCCATCTTATTATAGATAAGCCCTTATATCTAATATTAATTTATGCAATTAATACTCTTCATATCACAACAGGCTCCTAGGGGGACAATAAATGAATCCCAACATTTGTTCCCCAGAACCATTATATCACCTGAGAAGAGAAATTCTTTAATATATTCTTACTGTATTCCCATCCCCCAGAAGAAGGGGGGGGCAGCTAATTAATTTAGGCTAAACAAACCTATAGACCTTACAGCAAGTCCTTCTGCCTTCCGATATACATTTAAAGTGTTGACCCCCATTTGTATCCAGTCATTTGTAAACAAGCCTTTGTTTTGTAACTTCTTAAAAACACAAACCCCCAACGCAATATTACCTTTCAGGTGTGTCCGTCTGACAACAGCCACCAGTTCTCCCCTGTATAAAACATGCCAATTTCTTTATATGGGGTGGCTCTTGGTAGTATTTCTCTGGATGAACTGACTGGGTCCTCTCTGTCTCTATATTTTCCTCTGCTTCTGTATTGGTAATTATACCATGGTGTGCTGTGTCTTGGGTAATAATTCTACTTTAACTGTTAAACATTTTTATACCTGATAATATTTACACTATTTCAATTAATTAAATATACAATTGTTCAACCAAATGGGACACTTCATTGGAGTTTTGGAAATTAGTTTCCACCAGATCTTTAGGCCAAGCCTTGACCAGTGGCTTGTTTTGATAATTTGTTAGGAGGCAGGCTACTGCAAAAAGCTGGTTGAAACTGCCAGCAATGGTCAGAGGGGTAATAGTTTCAAACAATTTGTTCTCATTGATGCGCCTAATTATTCTCTCCACATGTATTCTTAACCATGTTATGTCCTGAGTGACCCGCACTTCGTCATGTGACAGCTGTGACTTTTTAGTTACAGATGTCTGACATTTAAAGTAGTGCCTTTGACGTCGTTACGCGTCACGAGTACTTGAGAAGGCCAGTAGAGACGCCAGAGTTCTAATTATTGTAACTGCATGTGGGATGCAGACAGACTGTACGTCTCTCGCTCTACAGGATCTGCAAGAGGGCCATACAGTGGATCATGACATAGTAGCTTTTATGTATAATTTACATTCAGATTTTGTATTAATTAATTTTTCAACCGGGTTTGCTAGTTTAGTTTTATTCTTTCTGAAAATACTTATTTTTTTGTTTCGTTTAGTATGTCTATTACGTTTCTAACATAGTAGTCTATCAATACTGACAAATTAGCTCAGTCGTTTAAGCTTTGCGCTATGAGTTCTGAGGTTGGTGGTTCAAAGCACCAAACATAATAGTATTTTTTCCCGTATGGAAACATGGTGGGAAGTCCGAAGCTCACTATGATGTGGCTTCGGCTTTTGAT
>JAODTR010004918.1:30000-32962 GCA_025399935.1 Amblyopsis rosae | reverse complement strand
TAATTGCACGTGTGGGTGTGAGGCGCTGGGGATGCGGACAGTCCTACCGCACTGGCGAGACCAAGTAAGCGTCACACTTTGGGTATCGGCTGATACCCAAACAGAATATGATCCGATTCCAGTGTTAAATTAAGTTGTATTCCTCACTCTGACTGAGGAAGAGAGTGGGAACATTGCTTTAACATTGCTTTCCTAACTCTGTAAAACATAATGTAATATGGGATATATATGAATATAAGGACATATTACAATGTATGCATTAGTTTGAGTGGTTTGGTTTAATTTAGGTTGCAAAGTAAATGACAGCCAATCTCTATTTTAGGACTTGGATGCATTTTAGAAACCTGCTGCTGATAGTGTGGCTTGGGTAGGTTAGGCATGGCTGATGCTTGACAGTAGACCTACGCGTGTAAATTAATTTCATTGGATCAGGCCAATGCATGGGTTACAACTGTCCAATTGTCACCGATACCGATCCAGCTATGTAAATTGGCTATGTAAGACTGATTTCCGACCTCAGTGTAGTATCGGTGCCATCCCTACACGTTTTACATCTGTTAGGGTGAGCAGGCTGGGGACCCAAGTACTAGATCATTTGTTTATATTTATTGTCTATTCGTGTCTGTGTTTTGAGTTCTGTTCTATAAACCCGGTCATCAATAAACCATCATCAACAATATTCCTGCACTAAGGTCCTCAGTACCACCTCCGAATGTGGCAGCATCGCACTAATAGTAAGGAAACATGTAGGCCTGCAGTAAATAATAGACATATTTATATTGGCCTTTGCAACATACAGTAGCCCTGAGACATAAACCAAATGAATACTTCCTGGTGCAAAGTTTGACAGTATGGCAATGATACCTTGACTAGTTTCTGCATTAACAGGCTAGAAATATTTCTGCTCCATATATTGTCCAGACCGAGGGAGCAGCCATGCCATGGGGTCGACGACAGATACAATGACCTCATGTTTTCTGTCAACACACCTTCCCCCCCCATCTCTCTTTCTCTGTCTCTCTATGAATATCTCTTCAGGGGAGGCTGTTCAGATTCACATGTACTTACCTTCTTCAAGCCGTCCACTGTTTCTCAAGTGGAAAAGTGAGGCACTTTAATAGTTTCATATTTTCCAGCCACCGCTCAAACCTAGGGCCTCTGTTTTCCTTCCTGCCCCCCAGTGATTGACGGCTTCATATCAGTGCACTTATCATTTGAACGTCAAGGACTTCCAGAAAATCCCATTTTCCAATGATTGATGGAAACCAGTCAGAGAGAGAGAGAGAGAGACAGAGAGAGAGAATGTCCATAACCACAAAAGAAAGAATTCCATATTGACTATGCATTCAGTGAAATTAATACATCTGCTAGGCTGAACAATAATAACTAGATATTTTCTGAGCTGTGTAGTAGATACTAAATGTCAGTGTTCACCAATGTTCACAATGCAAAAATTCCTTGAATCATTTCAATCTTGATAGGAACTACACCAAAATGTAAATGATAAACATTTGGAGATTTTCAGCTAACAGAAAAACAAACACTATAAGATGCAGTTGGAAAAGATTCATATGCTGATTTCTTTGCCCAATTTTAAAACACAGCATCTCATAGGGTTGAAAAGTAACAATTATCTGAACGGTAACATGTTGTTTTGAACGGTTTTCCAACACTTTATCGATGATAGAGGAGTTAAACATTGAAGTGCATTAGATAAGATGTATATTTTGTACATGCACCATATCCTTAAATGAAAACAAAGAACGATAACTTCAGACCGGCGGCTGGTTTTCCCATATACGGTTTCCTGTCATTAAGGATCAGCATGTTTGACCTTTCAAGGGGAATGGATGGCTTAGCTGGGGGGAGCAGCTACTAAACATCACCCAAATGGCAACGAGAAGACCGGGAACGCTTGGCCTGAACACTCGGAACGGAAGATAGAACGTCTAGATCTTGATGAAGATACCTATTCTTATTTTGAACTTTGACACAGGAATTCACATGGTGAACGGGCATCACTGTGTGAATATCCGCAAAGGAAGGTCTATCTTTCTACCAATCAGTCAAATTGATTGAACGTTAAATGTGGAGTTTCCACCATGGATATTCATATTCATCTGGGATTCTTATCTTTCATTGCCTGGTTTGGTAAATATGGGTGAAGAGCCAGACAGCAACGGTTGAATAAAAGCTTATTTACCTATAAAGTAGACTCATCATTTACATCTAATTTCTGGTCCAGAAAGAGTTCTTGGTTTTCAAGCTATATATTAATACAGTATGCCTGTACAGATACTGAATATCATGTGCTAGCGTTACCAGAATTATTGTCAAACCGTATTCCACATTTGCCTGGACTGCATAAAGGTAGTAACCTGACATGCCAGAGGAATTGCTGTCACAAGTCCATCTGGGGAGCCGTACATTGAAACTGTTTGTGAATGGCTGTACTTTCAAAAAAATACTTGACCGTTGATTGGATGAACCATCTGGTCATTTTCGCTGTCGGTATTATGGTCGGCACACCTAAACCACGCCTGTATAGCTATAAACACGACGCTGATTGGAAAACCACGGCCGTATAGCTATAAACACAACGCTGATTAGAAAGTTCAGTTGCTACTCGGACACATTAAAAATGATTCTGAGGCTTTCCAGACTGATTCTCATGGCAAAATTAAACTGAAGCTCGCGAGATCAGGATGGTGTCGGAGGCTATAGAGGTAAGCAATACTAAATGACAGTGATCAGAGATCCTATGAAAAAGGCGTTTGCACTGTGGTAATGACATGACAACTATACTGATGTCAGATATGATAGTTATACTGTCACAACACAATTACAAGTCACGTTCACAATCACAGTGTCCGTGGAAGGTGATATAACCTATCAAGTGTTTGGTCTTCCTGGTGGGTGACGTCTACTCCAATGACCATCTGTCAGCAAAATAACGACGGCT
>JAODTR010004918.1:17500-25000 GCA_025399935.1 Amblyopsis rosae | reverse complement strand
CGTTGGTACGGGTGAGTATAAATATATGCATCGGTTCAGGCAACACAGCGTTTCAAAATGGAGACCTTTAGTCCAAATGGAGGTGTCCATTTAAATGAAGTCACCTGTAAACATGTTTAAATAAGTATCATCATCAATATCTTTTTCTTGTTGAAGTCAATTTTGTTTTATCTATTAATGTATTTTAAAGGGGACAACATTACATGTTCTTATCGTATTGCTATTGATAAACAGTGCTTCATTACAGTAAAGCCATGCAGACAAGGTTACTGTAAATTCAAAGATAACATATGAGCTGGGTTTGTGTTTCATCGTGTGGTCATAGTGAAGGATGACACCTCTGATTAGAGAGTCCTGCTTTTACCTGCACGGTCCTTCTCAACCTGGTCGGACCTGACATTCCTGTCCATTCACTGCTTCAGTGAGGAGCTACACTATGGTCTCTGTGGTGAGTAACAGTTGTGTCTGCTAGTGTCTTCAAAGCAGCATTGTCAGATTTCTTATACTCTTATAAGAAAACAAATGTAACTTAGAAAATCTGGAGGGAAAGTATTAATTATAAATGTGATAAGGAGTCACATATTTGTTTTTCTAACTGAACATAAAACATAAAATAGCTTTAATCATGCTCAATATCAAGCTGTCCATATTGTAGTAAATCACAGATCTTCACAACATATTACTCTGCAAGGTTTCATGGTCGGGTTTTACTAAGTCTAAGTGGATGTACTGTAAACAATCCACATATTGTCTAAAGACTACAACATACTAAACAAAATAGAGATATAGTTTGGACAGCATGTGTGTGCACGTGTGCGTGCACGTGCATGAGTACATGTGTATGCGTCTCTGTGTGTGTGTGTGTGAACTCTGCTTTGCAGATCATAAATAAGTGTAAGTGTGACAGAACTAAGAGATATAGCGACAGCAGCTTCCGACAAGGAAGCAAACACACATCTAGCTAAGAGTGTTAACCTTGACCCTGACCTGGAGAGAAATCACACAACTCAAACATCTTCCTCTGGGGTTCGTCAACAAAACAAACATATTTTGTAATCGTGAATAATAACATCAAACAAATGAAATATGTTAATTTGATACGGATGCGAATACGAATACCATATACCATATCACATATTGGGGTGTAATATCCAGTCTTAAATTAATGTTTATGTTTAATACTTATGTTCACTCTCATTGTAAGTAAAAATGTTATATATTGTGATTTAACCATCACTTACAAGAACTTATTTAAAAAAATATATATATATATATTTTCTACAACACTTTTCAGTTTTAATACACGTTCAGTGAATCAACATAGACGCACCACGAGGAAACTTGCACTTTACAATATATGTTTCGATGGATAAGTGTCAGCTAATGTTAGTGCAATTAAATATACTGCCTGCTTAAACCATAAACCTTTAACTGTCCAACTGCTAAGCATGGGCATCAGTCTCTCGCCGGTGGTTTACCTATTAGATGCACATACAGAAAGGCAATGTGTGTAAAGGCAGAGAGTTATGATGTGTTTGAGTGGTGGCTGCAGCAAAATCAACAGTGTCAGGGTCTAAAATATCCCAGACCCCTCTATCCACACACACACACACAAACGCACACACACACGCGCACACACACGCACACACACACGCGCACGCACACACACACACACACACACGCAAACACACACACGCAAATGCACACACACACGCACACACACACACGCACACACACGCACACACGCACACGCACAGGTTCAGACATACAGTATATATTTACTGTTATAAAATAGATATTAACTCACTACACTGTTATAGAATATACAGTATAGACATTTTAATATCTATAATGTTATAGATTATATAGTATAAACATGATTAAGATATACACTGTTATAGAATATACATGATTAAAGCCCACATCATTATAGAATAGGAGCTATATTATTTTAGAGCTAATTGAGTGTAATTTGTTATTATTATTATTATTATTATTATTATTATTATTATTTGTTGTTATTAGACATACTGTATTTCAGCTACCAACAAATCTTTGAGGAAATGGTGTAGTCCAGCTCTACACCACAGAGTCAACCAGTGACCTGGCGATGTCTGTTGATAGGCAGTAGCTCCCAGATGTACGAGCGTAAATCGCTGCGGTGTAGTTCTAGCTTCACAGCAGCCTACGTGTCTAACAAAACAATACCTGAAAACAGCTAGAGTCGTGTTGGTAAGTTTCTCTACAAATTCCTCTCTATAAACATAACGCCCGACTTTGTCATTGAGTTACGTTGTTGGTTGATGTCCGTTGCCCGTTGTTTCACTTTCCCTGGTTTACCGATTTGCCCTTGAGCCTGCCATTGCCGTCTCTTACGCATTTCAGTTTTGGAAGGAGGGGGGCGACTTTTCACCCTTCATGCAGACCAGAAACGACCAAGTGTTCCATGCAAGTCAATGTGGAGGTCCACGGATTTCACCTTACTGTTGTCCATCATTTCTCTCTGGGAGCGTTAACGGGTATTTTGAGTACAACATTAATTCCCAAGTACCTACAATGGATCTTAAGCCACAACTGTATTTCCGCAGCAAACTGATTTGGGGCTAAATACACATTGTTTCAGGCCATGCGTGGTAGATGGAGCTGGCTGGGGTTATTTGTCAGCCTCCACAGCAACATGCTGGAGACCTTAAAGAGACCAGAAGCGTTCCAACTTTGCTTCCATTGAAATGCAACAGTGCTCCATCTTTCTATAATTATAACATATTTGTTACGGCCCAGTGGCTTCTTTGATTCACTCAGCCAGGTCACCATGGATACGACCTAAAGGCCCGTTTTACTGCATGTTGGCTGAATGTGCATTACGTTTTAGAAGGGAACGAAAGTGTGTTTGCTATATTTGTTCTGTGCTATATTGACAATAAGAAAAACAATTACACCGTGCATTGTGTATTTCTTTCACTATTGTGATGGTGATAGAGTGCCATCTAATCTGAATGTTACTTATACTAACTAAGGCAGGAGAGCCGTGGTCTCTCGTCGAGTCCCAAATGGAAGGTTACTACGTGTTCTAGTCTCAAAGTTATCTTGTAAGCATCTTCGGACAACATGCCTAACCCCCTGCATGCTCCTTGTACTTGTAGGCCCGTGTGTGTGTGTGTGTGTGTGTGTGTGTGTGTGTGTGTTCACAACACCATGTGTTAATTAGGTAAGGCTGTTTGTACCATAAACGTGTACGTGTGTGTGGAAGGGGGGGGGGGGGGGCACAGCATTAACAACCTTTAATTGACCTAAACGTGTGTTTGACATGCGAGATAATAAAGTAATAAATATACCAGGCGGACTCCCCACGGGCGCGTCAATATCGCGCCAATTGCGTCGGGCTGCGCGCTGCACGCGCACACTCGCCCCTGACAACCGGGATGATTGATCACCAGCGTCGCGAGCACGCGGCCCCTCTAACCTGATCAGGCAAATTGCCATGGCGACCGCGCGCGGGGGGGTGCCGGGCGGCACCTGAGTCCCCCCTCGCGCGCGCCGCCGCGGAATTAAATCCGGCGAACGCGCGCGGCCGTCGCTGTTCGTTGACACGTGCACGATCAAGTGCACGCGCGCAAGCACGTGGATAGATTGATATGATGGACATGCGCCGCAGCACCACGTGACGTGTGTGTGTGTGTGGGGGGGGGGGGCTAAGGACTTAATAATGAACCGTGGTCGGTCTTGCAACACAATATTGGGGGGGCCATGCGAGTGTTGGAGGTGTGTGTGTGTGTGTGTGTGCGTGTGTGCGTGTGTGCACGTTGGGGATATTGTTTACTTTATTAGTTTACAGCAGATTAATGGGGATAATCATTTAAGTGATTGAGATGGATTACCCTCTCAAAGCGTGCCCGTGGCTATAACGCCACCACGCACACACACACACACACACGCACACACACACACACACACACACACACACACACACACACACACAGTGTTATTGCCATTCCTCCTACCTGAGTCATCCCGTTACTGTGTGGGCGTGGCCAACACAGGCTGCAACTATCCAATCACGCGGCGCTAGACATCGTAAACAAAGCGTTGCTGGTGCAGCAACGCTTTGAGACAAATTATATTAAATTAAATATTAATCCTCGGTTTTCTATGTTTCTAGATAAATTACCATTTCCATGATGGATATAAAGAACATTTTCAACATGCTCTTCTGTATGAATAGGATAGAAATATACTGATGTGCCATTGGAAAACCAATGGAGTTTATGAATTACATGAGTTTATGAAAGACAAAGAGAGTGCAGAAATAAGATAGCCAAAGAGCAGTATAATACATAATATAAAATGACAATTTATTTATCCTGCAGGGAAATTAATTCAGCAACACAGAAAGAGTTAAATACACTATATCAAACTATATAGAAACTATAACCAATACATGTGTCATAAACACATGAACAGTAAACTAAATATGACTAGTTTACCATTTGCAATTAATATCAATCATAACTTTAAATGTATAACCTCCAAATCTCAGAGTTTGCTTTTGCAATTAGCTGCTGCTAAACACTTATGGGAGCTATACATGTGACCTTCACTTTATGAAATGTGTGTGTTTGTTGGGTTTCGTGTTATTGAAAGTAAAAGTATCGCCAGGCCAAAACAGTGTGTAAAAACACAATAACACAATAACACGATAACACAATGTTGACTTTCCAAAGGAGTTGACCCTGTGCCAAAGAAAACGGATGTACATTAGAAACAACACATTACACTCAATACCTTCTTTCTTAAATGCAATTAGGTATCATCACAGGCCTCAAGATTACACATCTAATTTCTAATGAAAACAAAACCAAAATCCATTACTAGGTCATTGACACAATACACACATTCCTTCCCTGAAGTCAATGACGTCCTTGGAGCATATACTAATTACACTCTAGTCTAATCGCATGGTAAGGCCTCTGAATGCAGTAGCACCTTCGCTGGAGGTGCAGGTGTTGTGAGCGCCGAGCCAAGCATTCAGCGTGTTGTGTCTCAAGCTGATGTTAGCTTGACGGAGAGCGTAGCGTTTCAATGAAAATGAAGTCGCCATCTCGTAGGATGGCGACGTCAGGCCTCATGTAGACGGGATATTGCTTACACCCAGTGGCAATAAAACGTGTCACGTGGATGGGAGAGCACACACACACGCACACACAAAAGCAGGCACAGACACACACACACAAACACGCACACACAAAAGCAGGCACACACACACACACACACACACACACACACACAAAACCAGTCACACACACACACACACACACACACACACACACACACACACACACACTCAACCCAACTGGCAACATGGGTAAACAACCCTTCACACGTGCACAAACTAGGATGTTCAAGCACACACGCACACGCATACACACACACACACACACACACACACACACACACACACACACACACACGTCTGGCAGAAAGAGTAATATCCCTTCCACCAAGAGGTTTAATTATTGTCCTCTCTCTCCCCCACTCTCTCCCTCTCTCTCTCTCTCTCTCTCTCTCTCTCTCTCTCTCTCTGCTGCCCACCACAAAATAGATTTCCGTGTCAGAAGATCTGACAGATTGAGACAGAGCACAGGTACCCCTGCATATGCACACACACACGCACACACGCACACACGCACACACGCACACGCACACACACACGTTCTGCAGTGTCTGAGTAAATATATTTCCTGGGGCTGAGTGAACGCTTCGGATGGAGCTAGCGTGCGCATCAGCCGTAGTGTTGACGTTAGCGGACCGCTCAAGTGCGCGCTCTAAACAACACTTACCGGCGGTAAGAGCAGCGCGCTCGTCTGCACCTTGACAGCCCCGGAGTCCTGTCAACCTGTCAGAATAGAAAATAACAAATGTAACAATATTTTACTCTAGCCTGTATTTATACCACGAAAAAAATTCTAAGCCCACAACCCCGTTAAGGTACGCAAAGCCTCGTTAAATAATTGGAATAGGCCTACAGTAGCACAACCTATAGGTGCATAGGCGTATATACACGAGAATAAATACATAGGCCTAGTTAATATATTGTGAGGTAGGCCTTATATGCTGTTTTGATACTGTATTATTTCATTATGAAAATATGAATATGGCGGTTTCATTATTATTACATATTTAAACTAATATTTATATTGTAAGTGTGGTTTGGAGCAACTAAAAATGTCTTAACTCCATATTGCCATATTAAAACTATTGTCATGGGTTATATATCAATATGAATAACGTACCATGGTGGAATATGAAATGAAGCTGCCTGTTTAAAGAAGTTAATGAGTATGTAGCCTAATGGATGTAGAATTATAATTCAATAAAACTTAATTTCAACAGAGGGGTACGTTTTATTGGTATACCTAAATGTTAATTGATAACGGTTAATCAAAACCCCCATGAAAAATATGATTCTGTTAAGCCTATAGCTAACTTATGCACACATAATCTTATCTGGTGATTGTGGTATTGGAGCACTAGCCTATTGCATTGGTAAACTCTACGGTTTAAATGTTACGGTAGTCATATAGGCCTATATCAGATATTAATAGGCTAATACAAATAAAGCTCAAAGTTTACAAAATGTAACAATAGTTGTACACATATACAAGAGTGATTCCTTGAGTGCCAAGTTTGGAATGCAATATTCTACATTAGCTTATTCATTATATGCATTAGCCCCGAAATGTACCATTTCGCATGAAGATTTGGAAAATTATGTCTGCATGGCCAGAATCCCATTATAATGTAATTAGGCCTAAAGCTGCTGCTGCCTTTTTAAATTATCCAACACAGGCCTACATCAGTCCATTCAGTCAGTCAATTATTTACAAATCTTGCCTATACAGTAGGCCTACATATTCAAATTGATTCATTGACCTATGGATATATTGGTAACCTCCTGTCTAATGATGGCGACGTATTGAAAAAGGAGCACGTAGTTTGTAAACAGCTCAACAAGGCTGTCACGACGAGTTGGAATAGACATTTCTGTTGAAGGTGCAATATGTAGTGGAACACCCCCTCTAGCGGATATTTACTAGCAACATCCGAGTTCAGATGAAACCAGAAACTCAGCCAGCCGTTAGAAAATAGCTCTGGTCACACGCACCCGTAGCGTTATGATATATTAATTATCTATACTGCCTCTCTCTGTCTCCCTGTCATTATTAATTAAAGATAACATTAACAAAACATCCAATACCCGTTATTTTGTTCACAAAAAAACAAAAACATCCTCTTTTCTCTTTACTTCTTTTTATTTAGAATATTAGCATTGTATTGGTACTTATAGACTTCTAGCAACTATTTGCTGGTAAATGTGATACGTTTTAAATCCCCTGGCATGTTACATAATGTATTGATGTACTGTATGTGGCAAAGGTATAACATAGTTAGCCCTATGACATGCTGCTGTTGTTATTCTAACAGAATGCGTATATGGCAACT
>JAODTR010004918.1:5000-15000 GCA_025399935.1 Amblyopsis rosae | reverse complement strand
ATCAATTTTGTCAGGGACATGCTTAGTTCAATAGCCCGTAAAATTGAAGTCTGAAGTGTTAAGAGGCTCTACATGGAACGTTCGAGCAAAACCTTTCAAATCCGCTCTATTTAGTGATCAATCAAGCCCTCGCCCGCGGCTCTGCCCGTTCACCGTCCATATCGTAAAGAGGTGCCCGAATATGGCTATAGCCATATTATATATTATATATCGACGTTTGATTGACGATGTCTTAATGCACTGTGACTATAGGAACATGCTGTGCATTATATCAACACGATGCAGATTATAGTAGGCCTATTGATATGCATTGTAATAATAATGATAATAATAATAATAATAATAATAATAATAATAATACAAATAAAATAAATAAAGAAATAAAGAATACAATTATTATTAATAATAATAATAATAATAATAATAATAATAATAATAATACAAACAATAATAATAATTGTTGTTGTTAATATTATATTTAAACGATGTTACTACGATATTGCTTTATGGTATTGCTGTCGCTCCAATTGTTTAGGCAGGCCTCGTGCATCAAACTTCAATTTTCCAGCCGACTGAATAAATGATTAAACCCCCATGCTTTTTTCTCTTTCTTTCACCCATGTGTTCTCTCTCTCTCTCTCTCTCTCTCTCTCTCTCTCTCTCTCTCTCTCTCTATTTCAGTTTTTTGTCCTTGCTATGAAATACGTGGGGAATTATTATCGATTGAGAAATTGTCTTGTTTAGGATGTGTTCTGTTGGAATAGAAACAAGAAATAGTTTTGTGTTTAACCTTTTTATTTTACTTTCAGATTACACAAATTTCTTCCCGTGCCTTTACTTAAATTAGGCATAGCCTTACATAATCTTAAAATATTAACAGTTGGGCTATTTTAAAAAACGAGTTAATATGGTCCATACAACGTAGCCTATATAATTAATTTAATTGTAGCTAAGAATATTTTAACTTTCTGTATTATATAAATGGTTGCATATTCATAAGCATATGCAATTATTAGCCTACAAATATTTAGAAATTCGACATACTTCCGGCATATGTCTGAAATAAAATGTATCTTATTAAATTCTGAATTTGGGACAGACATTTGTCTCAGCAAAGCCCTAACAATATTTGCCTAAATAGGATTTATTTTATAAAAAACGTGTGTTCGAACACTAGAATTATATACTATGTTATTGCAGTGAAAATAGAGAGCATATGCTTGGACAAAACGCCACATGGGGTAAAATATAACTGGCTGCGTTTAACATAATATATAACAACATTCACTGTCACCAAAGACAAATACGATATAACAAATCGTCTGAGAAGTGAATTGTCTCAAGGATCCACACACAAATAAAATCGTGTGACTATTCCTATTGAGAAAATAGACCCTCATTGCCATTCATGCACTAGTTTAAAACACAAGAAAAACTCCCGATCGAGAGAGGCCCGGGGCATTAACGGGCCAAGGGCGTGTTGGTTATGTAGCCTATTATCCGGGACACATAAAGGCCTAAATTGTTTAAAGGAGAGGTTAAATCAATCCATCACATGGGGTCGTAATGGAGAGCCAGATCCTGAAACCATATGGCCTCCAAAACGTTTTGCTGTCCTTTGTACGCCAGGCGCTCCTTGTATGGACTGGCACGCGCTTGTCGCCGTATTGCGCGCTGCTGGAAACCGCCTCCGTCCCTTTGAGGTTGTCACTCCGCCACACTGCGCTCATTTGTCGCCACGGACGCACACACACGCACGCACACGCACACACACACACACACACACACACACGTTTACTCCAGAATGTTGTTTCTCACGTTGTTTTTACAAGGCTAGTGGTGCGGACACGCACGGAAAGGATGGAGGGGCTCTCAAAATGAAAGAATATAGATTTTTCTCCAGTAGGCCACCTACAATTGTTGAGTGTGATATGAGCGTGTGGACAAGATTTGCATTTAACTGAAGAAAGAAAATTTAAAAAAAAACGAACGTTGGCTATAAAAGGATATTTATTTTACGTCTGTTCTAGTAGGCCATAGTCTAAATTACAGTTTATACATATCAACGTGTTCTGGCATACGAAGGCACTTCCAATTGTATACAAACCGTTATAAATATATTAATTGTGAGTTATAATTAGCAGTTAGATGTTTTGATAGTGGTTTGATTATCGCTTTAGACCAAAATGTAATATAAAAACATTTAAAAATATTGAACCTATTTGTAGAATATATTTAGAAAGATGTGTGAAGCCCGTATATCCTATGTGTATTTAAAGAACAAGGCGTTAGAGGGCAACACACATCTTAAATTAAACGTGCAGTGAAATGAAGAAGTCTAATCTGATTAAAAATACAATCTGTATTACACTCTGATAAGTGTAATAAGTGTGTCTGTACATTTGTGTATGGGACTATGGCTTTGTTTAAATAATATCATCATCAGATAATGACATCGGATTGTTTATATATTCATAATAATAGGCTGGTGGGAGTTGTAGCCCGTTGGCTAGGCCTATATGTGAATATGTACAGCATATTCGTGTGACCAATGCAAACGCAGGCCTTATTATTTTATGGCAACGCTGTGCGCAATATGTCAATTCCCCAGAAAGCAGAGGGGTTGGGATCTAAATATCGCGTGAACCAGCACTTCACACAAAGAGGTGGAAAAAAAACACACTAATACAAAAGATCAGACAGTTATTAATCGTCCACGTCTATCTCCTCGTCCTCGTCCTCGGAGCAACACCGGCTGCTCAGGCGACCTGCGTAGGGCGACAGCGCGGGCGTAGACGGCGACGTTGGCAGCTTCTCGTGGTCGGAGGTTCCGCGGTCGAGGTTCTCGCGGGGCGGCGAGGCTGACTCCAGCTCGCCGCAACACGTGCCGGGTGGCGAGGCGCCGTTTGCCGCGCATTTCTCGAGCTCGGCCAGCTTGGCAAGCTTCTCGAAGGCCACGGCGCCCACGGCCTTGGCCGACTCCACATCAGCCTTCATCTCCTCCAGGTCCCGCTTGAGCTTGGCACGCCGGTTCTGGAACCACGTGATGACCTGCGCGTTGGTCAGCCCGAGCTGCTGCGCGATCTGGTCCCGGTCGGCGGGGCTCAGGTACTTCTGGTACAGGAACCGCTTCTCCAGCTCGAAGATCTGGTGGTTGGTGAACGCCGTGCGCGACTTCCGCCGCTTTTTCGGCGCGTTTCTCTGCCCGAATAGCGTCAGGCCGTCTCTTCCTGCGAGGACAACTTGCGTTAATAAACCCCACTGGTGTAGCCCTAGACTATAGGCCTTTATAAAATAAAATAAAATGTGTAGTCCTCTCATCGATATTAATAGACAGGTTCTAAGTTAACCAAGACTATATTCCCATACTAATCACATTAGCCTATCGTGTAGTACTGTACGCCTACACTGTTGCTCTTTGCTCAAATTTGGCTAATTTACAAACAATAGTTAGCCAGTATTTTTAGCTGTATTAGCAGCATAGTTTATTGGACCATATCTGCTTTTTTGTGCACTGAAAAGGCTCCAACATAGCATGGAGATAATATAATTTTAGACTGTATATGCCTATAGATATATAATTATTCTATATATGGTATATTCTAGGACAATATGCTAATTTGGCTGAAATGTCATGGATATTAAAACAGTGTTTTCGTTGCTAACATTGTAGAATTAAAGTGGTAGGCTATGTTAACCTGCTACAGCCATACAAAAAGATGCAGATGGTTGCACATATGAAACATGTCTACATATATTTAAATGTGCAATAGTATAGCCATCAACGTAAAGCTAAAACCAAACAAAATAACGTTTTTGACGCACCCTCGGCCGCCTGTAGGACGCTCACTTCCAGCCCCTTGAACGTCTTGCTGGCCAGTTCCTCCAGCGCGCAAAGCGGCGACGTGTGGGCGAGCAGCGCGCGGCCGCCGAGGCCGCCGCGACCCACCGAGGGCAGCTTCTCCGCGGCAGCGCAGGAGGTGGACGAGCACGAGGAGGAGGAGGACGAGGAGGAGGAGGAGGAGGAGGAGGAGACGCACAGGGCGTACCTCCGCTTCACCAAGGGGGGCCTGCTGAGGATGTCCTCTATGCTGAACGGCGTCAGAGGCTTGCTGGAGTTGTTGGCCGGCGGCGGCAGTTGCTCCAGATGCCGCCGCTCCCCCGCCACCGCTACGGGGCGTTTGTCTTCGCCTCTCGAGGTCATGACGGCCTGTCCGGTCGGTGGCGTGGCGACGCGCTTACCGGTCGGTGTACCGGTCGATACCGGTCGGCCTATAGGCGTTATCCCTGGGAGGGCAAGTTCGGGCGCGCACGCGTGCGTATAGGCGTATTAGAAGAAGGAAAAAAAGTTGTCTAGAAGGACGGGGAGGCTGGTAAACAAAAACCCCGCCGGATCACAGGTGCGCGTACGGCTGCATTTTGGCTGGCCTTTTGCTGCCAGGCAAAGACACGTTTCCCAGCTCCCGGTAACGTCCCGCGTCTCCAAGCTGCTCACGTCTTTGGGGTGGAAGGGTGGGCGCGAAGGCACGAGCCGCAAGCTCGAGCCCATCCGGTGGACGGGCGACGCACCGACTGACCGCCGCTAACGGGTACCGGCGAGTCGATTACATCTCTCTCTCTCTCTCTCTCTCTCTCTCTCTCTCTCTAACGCTTTCACCCTCCCTCACCCTCCACTCTCTCACTATTTCTATTTACCCCCTGTCGCTCGTTCTCTGACTTTCTTTCTCTGTTGTGAGTGGAGACAGGCTTTGTGTATCTTCTAGTCCATGCGCCGACGTTACAGTACAGCTCCAAGAGAAGGTGCGGTAATTAGGTTCCATTGCCGGGAGGCGGAGTCAGATTAGAACAGACCCACTTAACACTTCCCTCTACATTAGAGGATTTGTCACACACACACACACACACGCACACGCACACGCACACGCACACGCACACGCACACACACACACACAAACAACAACAAGTCAACAAGAAGCCCTACATCACAGCGTGACACGTTTTCATAGCCTACACACGCACGATACGTTTACGCATGGAACAGTGAGTTGCACGTAGGCTTACTCCTGTGCAATTCCTTGGGGCCTCTGCTGACTTGTGTCTCGTGGATTTGCACTTCATGACCTTGATAAAATATAGAGAGCAGGTCTTACAACGGGTATCTCTAAAGTGGAGTAAATGCAATATTCATACAATCTTAAATTTACACGTAGGAAAGATAATTTATCCGACGCTTTTATCCAAATCGATTTACGATTAGCCTACAGGAATAGGCTTTCTCATGGTAACCAACCAACATTGTTCGAATAATGATAGCAGCAGACATAATTTTACAATAAGCCTAGTTTTCTTTTTATTACATTTTTTGTGCATACATGTGGCAGAGTTTTTAGGCTTACTGTGCAACTTGAAAACACGCGTGTTAACATAGGCTAATATAAAGCATATCTGTTCTAGGTGTGAGGATACGGGGGTATATTATATGATGTGGGCCTAATACATATATAGAATCACTGGACATGGTCCCATTGGAACGCCTTCTATAAAGCCTTGATTGGTTTACGGTGCATATAGCCTAATTACATTTGGTTAATAATAAAATTACATTATATGTAACCCAAACTTTCGAGAAACGGTGAATATGCGTGTCCCCTACACAGGACAATTAAAAAGATGAACGATCGCTCGTGGGAGTGACATGAAGCCATCTGCAATCACAGCTTTGAGGGGCTCCAACAAAGTGACCCGACAGGTTTGTTTGGTAATTTACGAGCGGCCTAGTCGCGCCGTGAGATCCGATTACACGGCCAGTGTTGGATCTCCTCTGACCAGGCCGCCTGCCCGCATGCACGCACGCATGCCCCATTTTTTCTTTCCAATGTCCATCCCCGGCCGGGGCAGTGATGGATCACTTCTTTATCCGTTACCACTCGTGGAAATCGAGGAACATTCCCTTTTCCACGTTCTGTGGAGGCCTGAGGTCTTAATTTCACCTTAACGCTGTGTTAATGTCTTTGATGGTGCATGCTCTAGCTCCACGCACCCACACGCACACCCACAATTAAATATCAACAAATTATTTGTTTTTTATATAAAGTCCTGTCTGTGTATGTTGTCATCCATTCATTTTAAGATGCAGGAAGCTTAATATTTGTATTTATTTGTTATAAATTCTAAATTCTAAACATGTAGCATATATACTGGCCTATTGATTCATACTTAATTCACAATTTTGACTGAAAAAAAGTACTTTAAACAAAATAGTTTGGCCCTAACCTATTTTGTTATGTCCATGGATTGGTATGTTACTTTTTAAATGTAATCCACCACAGTTACAATTACCAGATATATTACTTTTCATTGCTTTAAGATTACTTCACGCCCAAACATTGTTCTTTGAAATGCCATCCAAAGCACTTTAATTGGCAGGCCCAACTCTTTCTATTTTTTCTGCCCGTTTATGTTGCTCGGGACATCAGATTAAAGTAGAATTTAATTGAATTATTGATTGACTAGTGAAAGGTTAATAAGAGAACAACCAATTGTTTTATGCGTTTTATTCTGCAAACTTCCCTTTTAAATTTCAAAGTAGAAGTAATCATCTAATTTATCAAAATACATGTAATCTGATTCCACTATTTTAGTTGTTAGCTGTAACATTTACTGTGTTTTGTAATCAGTTACTTCATGGTCATGTTTAATGTTCTCATTCTAATGCATCATTTCAACATGTATGACAAAACATTGGTAAAATAACTGCATTACCATGGAGGTGTTATATTAAACATTTAAACAATGGTAAAACATAATTTAACTGTATGGAGGTGTTATATTAAACATTAAAACAATGGAAACATAACTGTACGGAGGTGTTATATTAAACATTTAAAGAATAGTAAAACATAACAACTGCATTACAATGTTGTTATAAAACATTAAAACGGGGGCAGGATGGTCTAGTGGTCTGGGTATTGGGTATTGGACTTCCAGCCAGAAGGTTGTGGGTTTGAACCCCAGTGCTGACCTACCTGTAAGCATCCTTGAGCAAGATGCAAGGTTGCACCTTGCATGGCAGGAGTCACTATCAGTGTATGAATGTGTGTGTGACTCGGTGAATGTCAGGCAAAATACTGTAAAGCACTATATAAATGCACCCATTTACTATTTAAAGCAATGGTTAAATAAACAAATGCTGCAGCTTTGCTTCCACTTCTGATAGGAGACTGTCGGGAATCGTGTAGTTAAACAACACATACAGCTTGTAGTTAAACAACACATACAGCTGGTAGTTAACACATCTCCATTCCAGCATACAGTTAAGTTATGTTACTGTTAAAACAATTAAACAAGCAATTAAATAACAACACTAAAGGCCTATACATTGTCATGCAGTTATCACACTTCAAATTAGGGAGTTTAAAGGTGCTGTGAGCAAGCAAATCTTTTTGTTAAATTCAGCAAATACCTACTCAGTTCATAGCTGCCCATTCTGTGTGTGGGCTCAAAGTATAATTGGGTGTTTCTACGCAGCCCTGGCTCTAAATGGGATCACAAACAAGTGCAGACCACCTCGGAAGCTCCGCCCAGAATGTACGGGGGGCAGAGCTTCTGAGGGAGCACCCAATACGAAGCTGTTGAAATGGCCAGATGTTACAACAATCCTCCTCCAATATCCCTGACGTAACCTTTAATCATATTTCGTGTGCAGGTTTATTTCATCAAAGCAGATTAATAGGACCATGGGCTACCCCTCATCTGCTAGCGTGGCAATCAGAAACCAGAGTCAAAATGGCTGCTAAACAGTATGTGACGATGACCGTAGTGCTAGTAGATCTTCTGATCACAACTTCATCATGTAAGTGTGAGTGTGAGTACTGCCTAAATCCCATGTCATAAATGAATACAGTCCATTTTATGTATCCAATAGTGTCAACGTAACCAAAGCAGTCCATTTTACATTATGTTAAGTTGGGTTTGTGATTTAAAGCAATTAATCTGTTTATTTTGGATCCCTGCCTCTTTGTGGGAGTCCCTAATCTCACCCCACACACAGGTCCATGTGAAGGACACAGAAACCAGACCCTCCCCAGACTATACAGTGGGACAGCCTCTGTTCTACTAATCACACTATGCCCCCCCACCACCAGCTCAGAGAGAGAGAGAGAGAGAGAGAGAGGAGAGAGAGAGAGAGAAATCAAAAAGGTTACAGAGAGAGAGAACCGGATAGGGAGAGCGAGCGTGAGCACAAAAACCTCAAGACCCAAAGAGGTCCCGCATGAGATAGGCCCCGCCCACAGGAGAAAAGCTCCCCACATGCAAGAGAGAAGCCCCACCCACATCAAATAAGCCCCTCCCACAATTAATAAGCCACTCCCAGCCAGGAGAGAAGCTCCGCCCACATAGAAGAAGCTCCCCCCCACAAGAGATAAGCTCCTCCCAGCCAGGAAAAATGCTCCGCCTACATAGAAGAAGCTCCTCATACAAGAGATAAGCTCCTCCCAGCCAAGAGATAAGCTCCACCCACAGATAAGAAGCCCCTCCAACAAGAGACAAGCTCTGCCAAGCCAGAAGAGAAGCCCCTCCCACTGGACATTTGTAAGGGAGAGAGGGACACTAGAGAGGGATGGTGGGGTGGGGGGGATATGTTCTCCAGTAACTAATGCATACTGGGATCTTTATGAAAGGCAACGAAGGGGCCATGATAAACAGCATGTTGTGTTTGGTTAGGAAACCCTGTTGCTGCACTTCAGATGCATAACAACGGCCATATGTAGCCTATAATTGTTCTGTTTAATAATTTGAGGAGTGATTCCTGCTTGGCGGCTGTGATCCTTCCCCGAGACAAGGCCCAGAACGGAGGCACAGTCATGCTCTAGCCTACTGCTGTCCTCACTGGGTGAGGAGCGTGGCCAAAGTGATTTATTCATTAGCGATGACGGATGACAGCAGCCTGATGTCTTCATTAATGGTGACTGATGTCAGTGAGCCCTTCAACCCTTGTGCCTTCATCTCGCCTGCCATCTCATAGGCTGCAGAATGTGCACGCTAAAGTGCTTAAATGGTAGGAAAAGAAAAAAGAAAAAGTAATGTAATGTTCAATCATTTTTTATTTTTTTAGTCTGACTAAATTAAATGACCCTTCTTGTGCCTTGTAATATATTATATTGTTTATTTGTAAAATAAAAATGGTTCCTTAACTACTTCCAGAAAATATATATTTTTTTTATTTTATAAAAATGCATATTTCATTATCTATTTCCAAATAAATAAATCAAAGATTGATATAGTATAATTTCTTGTTTGGACGCCAGTGATTCTACAAACCACAGGCTGCCTCTAGGTCAGAACACAGCTTGTTATTTGGCAAGTGTACTTAGCTTGGATCGATAAGTGATTACAAAATATTGATATAGTATAAAGTGTTAGTCGATAAAACAGAATGACTATAAGTTAGCCGTTAGAAAATGTGACGATTATTAGACTTTTCTGGAAAGCCATCAGTACGTTATATGATGATGGGTGAACGGTTATGGATGCACAGCTAATGTGGGTAAGCTGTGTTATGATGTAACTAGATATATATTACTGAAGAATGTAATTTATTATGGCAATGACAATTAAGCAAACAAATGTAAAGGTAAAAAAAATAAAAAGACATAAAGAATGTATAAAAAAAAAAAATATATATATATATATATATATATAAATTACCAGCAGCTGTGGTTTACGGAACTTTACCATAACGACGATATGGTTGAACTTCACCGTAGAAAATGCGGTGTTCTACATAATTTTTTACACGGTGCTGTACCATAATATTTATGGTATTATTGTAAAAGGAGGATAGTAGACTATGGCTGAATTTACTATAACGATTGGAGTTTTATTACATATTTTACTGTGCAAATATAAGATATTGAAAGAAACACTTTTTTATACTGCCATATAACATGAAAATACTATACCTGCATCGGTCCCGGTGAGCCCATCCCGGATGCGGGGG
>JAODTR010004917.1:0-11724 GCA_025399935.1 Amblyopsis rosae | reverse complement strand
CAGGTGTGTTGGAGCAGGGAGACATCTAAAACAAGCTGGATAGGGGCCCTCCAGGACCGGAGTTGGGCACCCCTGCTTTAGAGAAATGATTACAATAAGCAAACTTGGTATAATCGCTCGTAGTACCACAAGATGATGAGCCCGCGTAGTGAATAATGCGCAAGGAAACCACAAGAAGCCTATAACCAGTTTACTGAAGGCAAGGTTTAAAAACACACGGACAGAAACAACGCTCCGTGAAGTCAATGTTGAGACTTGACTGGGTTCCCTTGGTGTGTTATGACGCGGTTGAGGTCTCTGACCACTGACATGGTTTTATCCTGTTAGTGTAACCAGCCTGACGCAAGCCTGCACCAACAGACCGTGACATTGACAAAACACTTCCAGGTCACAGGCGGAAGGCTTTCCCCCTACCAAAGACCCACAGGGCGGGTGATGTTGCCCCACCCTCCTGTTCATCAGCCTGCAGACCGGCAAGGCTACCGGACCCGGTCAGGAAACAACCGAAAGAAACCCATTTGCCCAGGGCAGAAGCCAAAATCAACTGACTGCTGTACAGCTAACAGAGCGCTGAAGGAGAGTTATGGCCAGCCTTTAGGGACACCAACCCCAAGAGAGATCAGTGGAGATGACGCAACCTGTTCCCTCGGACCCCTTTATATTCGTGACACAATGATCTTTAGGCTGGGACCTAACCTATGCCACAACAGAGGTTTTAACAATGATGTAGAGGGGTTGGCTGGGATATGTCGGGCATCATCTTTATCTCTATGCAGTCATAGAAATCACAGCCAGCATTAGTAATGCTCCTGCTTTTGTTTACTCGCAAAACTCCATTACGCGGATGGCACCGAGGGCAAAAACACTATTTACACACATTAGCATGGCTGCAAATAAGATAAGGCACCACTCCTGAAAGACTATATGTGACTGAATGAGGGACATACTGCTTTGAATTTTATTAGGCTATTCATCAATCAAGCAGACAACATCTTCGACTAGTAGGGAATTTGTTATGCCTTAATCACAGTTGACTGACATGCAGTGCTTTCCTTACTCACTAAAGGCTATATAACCTACGATATTCACCCCGTGGTCATTCCATCCATCTCTCACCGTCCGTGCTACTTCCTAGATGGAGTTTGTGTTGCAGACTCATGGTTACCAACTAACGGGAGGGGAAGGGTTCATTATAGGCACCATACTTACTCAGTAAGATTCTTGTGACAACAGGAAAGCATTCGGACCTGGTTTTACACCCACAGACTGCCACACTCGTGTGCTGAGACCTTACTCAAGGGGACGGGACATAGGCCGACAGACTAATGGCAGAATAGCACTCAATCCACCATACTCACCAAATATAAAGTATTCCAAATAAGTAATCAAATTGTCCTCTAAAGTTACCTTTATGCTCTCTGGTATGTTTGTAGATAGCACCTTAAAATAAGTAAACACACAGCCCAAAAATAATGTATGTATCCCCAAATGTATTTTCACTGTGGCGCGAGAGTAGAAAGGCAACGAAACTGTGGAAGCATAGCACAGTTTGTGTTGTTTAGTTTTTTCACACCCCCGACAGTGATGTCCAATTCCACAGCTACTAAGGTTTCCTCTCCAGGCTAAACAAAACAGGGACAGTTGATTCCACACTCATTTTACTTGGCTCCGTGCGATGAATGCAGGGACCTTTGGCAACAAGTGCAGTGGGACTGGACACTTAGCTAGCAAAGATAATCGTACGCATAAACAATAGCACTTCCAATCTCCATGTTTCTTTGCCCCCAGCTATTATACCCCCACGTGATTTATTGGCTTCATACAGCCATGGCTAATTCTCTTCAGTTTCAAGCATCCTCCTGGATAATTCTGGAGACATTTAACCAGAAGAAAAAAATAAATAGGATGTTTTAATCTACTAAAGTGGACAGGGCTTGGGATACCTTTTAATGGGATAACACTCAGCTACAAGAGCCACCCTCCTACCTTGTCTCTTTCGATTTACAATAATCATCTGATAATCTGGCTCTTTTACAGAGCCAGAAGACAAGTGCACTCTCTCTGTGTGTGTGTGCTACCTGCCAACACAAAAAGGACTAACTATCTCAAATGGTGAGGAAATATGCGACAAGGGTGTTTTAAAAGATTATCCAAAGCCATAAAGCCATTCCCTTTGAAAACAACCAGATTGCGGGTCCTTAAATCCTTACCGATAAGGCAGTATGAGATAACGTGTGTAGACCTGGAGCTAAGCGTTGCTCATGCAGGACCATGGTATTACAAAACCACAAGTTTTGGAGACACTTCAAACTTTGTGTGTCTCCATGAAGACAAGAGTAGCAGCTTTGACTGTGTGTGTGCATGTGTGCGCACTTGCTTTCTCACACACACACACACGCACCAGGTTATATGCATGTTTGTAATAAACACTGACTGTACTTGAACTTGGCCAAGTGGTGCTCAGGGCAATAGGAATACCTGGGCACAAGCACAGTTATTCATGTATTTAGAGGTTGCATTCCTACATTCCCAGGGGAAGACAAACTGCCTGGAACAAGAACGTGGGAGCCAAAGGAGTCACTCTCACATATGCATGCACGCACGCACGCTCGCTCTCACACACACACACACACACACACACAGAGACCTCCCCTAATGACCGATTTGGTAAATTAGGTGGTCAACTTTGGAAAACGTACCCAAACTATCCTCTCTAGATCCAGAAATGTGATTAGAAGTGCTAGATAGCCCAAAAGTTGATGGGGAGAAAAGCGTATGCTTATATCTGCAAACAAGTTGTCATTAAGCTTGACAGAGACTAGTGTTCGTTCAATTTGAGGAGTCGTTGTCTGAAATCTTAAATATTCTAATTTTCTAAACAAACCTGCAGACAACAATTCAACTGGCTTCAGTCTTGTCTTGCTGAATTTGTGTGTACTTTACAACAAATCTAATTTGTAAGATATGAATGGCCAATCAAAGTACAACCCCACAGTTTGTGTGTTATTTCTGTCATAGATCTCGTTGACTCAACCCAGTTTGGATGTTATGACACTTTTGGGTCTATGAATTTACTCAGCCTCAAGAAATGGTTAACTGCAATATAGGCAAATCATGTACATCTGTGGAAGTTTTCAGGGCTGCAGAATTGTTTGAAAATTGAACAGGCTTTGAAAAATTTATGTTGCATAATATTACACATTTATTGTTTGTAAACATAATATAACAAAAGATAGCCAATCTAGTCGAGGCTTTTATCAAATCTTTTTATAGTGGCCAGGAGTAAATTAGACAAATCATCACTAGAATTGATAAGGCTACATATTTCACCTCGACAGAATACCCAAACATGTAAACTTAAGGACGGTAGAAAAAGTGATATAAGCAAAGCAGTTTATTCCAATGTAACGGCAGATTTGTGTTAATGTAGAAGTGAATGTGTCGATTTTGACCCACATAACCTGATTTTATTATCGTAAAAGCCCTTAAAAATGTCATGTAATACGTTGGTTTCCAAATGAGCCAATACGCTATTGCTGGCAATTGGCATTTGTAGCAAAAGTTATTGATCGCGGCAGCAGAATATCGCCGATGAAGATAGGTTACAATGTTATCTGTTATAAGCTCAGGACAACGCGTTACTACCATATGTTATGGCGTACACGACACTTAATAACATATACACATTATAATCACGTTATGAGATGGTTAATAATAAATAGGCTAAATACTTACAAGGATAGTGTTCTGACCGGGAGGTCCACAGGGGTGTGTGTCAGGTCCAGATTGCTACAGTCCACAGAATCTTCACTGCACGTACAATTCTGAGGACAGGGCAAACTTGAGCCCAGTCCATAATTGATTAACAGTTCGAGCGAGAAAACTAAACAAAAAAAAGAAACAGTTCCAATTCGTCCCAGGGACGCCGCCATTTTGTATCCAGTTTTATTAGCGCGGCCACTGATCTCCTGTTATCCACAAACTGGGAAACTAATGGAGCTTCATTGAGCTGAACAAAGGTTTGTGGCAAATGAATAGTCTTCTTGTGGGGAAGAAATTATTTCACAAAGACACAACGCAGTCAAATGACTTGCTTTCCAAATGCCAGTCATTTAAAACACAAGTTGACAGTCCAACTTTCTGCTCTGGTTAACGACGCGGGCTGAAATAAGAGATGAATCGTCTTCCAAATAAAATAGTCTATATGAATCAAGTATTCATTCAAACACTTTTATCATATGGCTAAGTGAATGTCCCTCAAAGCTAGGGACAATGTCTCTTTCTTGATATAACAATTTCTTCTGAGATCATGTTTGAAAACATGCGAGAAGGTACTGCCACACAGACCTCAAAGTATGTAGTTGATCAACAGATTCCTAAATTTTTCAGAAATAAAAGTTGTTGCTGGTAAAACTTAAACACGTCTTAGAGATGGAACTTTTGAATAGTATGCAATTCTGTAACTACAAGAAATAACCAAACCCGGAGCGCTGATCTTTCAATACGATCGATGCGTTTCGTCCTTTTAACTCAACACAACTTTTCTCACGTCGAATAAATCTAACTTTGAAATACGCAGAAACGGTCAACTCACTCTTGGCAAGAAGATCTATACGAAAAGGTTAGCCTATCAGATGCAATCTGTGGTCAGGAAATCACAGCAATCCGATAAATGGCAAATGTAATCTCCTGTTCGGACGGACTCCACCGTGAGTTTTTCCCTTCTTGGGTTACTTTCCTTTTTTCAGGCTCTTAGCTCAGTAGTCCCACGTTGGATGCGCAACAGCACTGTAGGCCCGCCCACTTTCAAATCCAATTGGCTGTTCGGATTTGAGCAGCAGGCCAACTCTTAATCTGACTGGCTGCTCTAGATTCTTCAAACGTCGCACAGTTCGAGAGCGACCAGCTGTCACTCACCAGTCGTTGACCCCACCCATGTTTCCCACTCCGGATGTGAAACCGCACCACCTCCTTTCGCTCTTGTTGCTTCTTAAAGGGACAAAGCCTGGGATGCGATGCGGATATTCGAATCGTTTTTATATATAGTGCTATATGTTTCGAATGTACTATATGGAGAACCATATTGCTTAAATGGTTTACAAAATGGCAGTAATTTTCCTAGCCTATTTAACTTAATGCTTAGGTACTGCTATATACTGTATTTAAAAGTATTTAATTATTAAGTATGCTGGTTTCTTTATTTCCTATATCTTATATTAACAATTGAATTAATCATATGATATGGTGTTTCATTCCCAGCCAGTAGATAGTGGGGTTAGGACCTGGCTGTAAGCATCCTTGAGGAAAATGTCTGGCCCCTATCTGCTCCATAATGCTACTTGTACTCACTATATGTGTTTTGCATGAAATTGACTGCTAAAGATGAAATAGCTATGTGGTTTTCATTTTGCTCCATGTTGTAATGTTTTCAGTGCTTGTTTTTCATTGATTATTTAATTAAATAATCAATATTCTTTGAAATGTTGTTTTAGCAAGTATAGCAGCCTTTCTATTAAATAATGTTCTCATTTTAGGAAGATCAAGTTTACAAGTCAAGTACAGTCAAGTTTTATTTTGAAATATAGCATTGGATGTGCTAACACAAGGGGGCCAGTAAATGCTAGTTAAGGAGTTATATCTGTAGGTGAATCTCATATCAGTGCTAGGTAGATTAAAGGTATTGTGTCAGATCATTGACAGTTGCGCTGCCAAATGATCAGTCTATCTGTCTATCTATCTATAATCTTAGAAATGCTCTCTTGGAATGATTGAAAGAGAGAATGTTTGCCAGAGGTGTGACTGTAAGTGATTTCTTCAGCGAAATGTCATACAGAGACTTGTAGTCAGCCAACGGGCATGCGTGCTGCAAACATGCATCTGTCAGTATATATATGTGTGCGTGTGTGTGTGGAGGCACACACATGTTATGTGTGTTCAGATGGGATCATTGCACCATTTGAGTGTGCCCTATAATGGTCTCATGATAGCACATAATTCTTCCCAAATGGTGAAATCATGTCCGGCTGTTGTCTGAAAAATGCACATCTGTGATAAATCGGTGAGTTTGTCAACCACTTGGCCACATGAACACGTTTCCCCATCACATATTTTCCTGGCACTGACAGATCACATTGATTGACTTTGTCAGAGTTTTTGTGATCACTTGGTGCTGGGCTAAGTCCCAGATTTCAGCACAATTCATCGCTGCAGCTGGGACAGCGATATTCACACCTGGAGTACTGCAGGCAGTTCCATGGCACAGTTCCCCATTCGTTTCCCAAAGAATAGGTGGTTTCAGTTTGCATCATGAGAGTGTAAGTGAGCACATAGCCTACAGGTGAGGCCTACAGTCTACATGAGCCCAGGAATATATCTGAAACAGGATTTCCATCAGTGATGGAAAACTGTAGGGCAGAAACCTAACCTTGTTGTTTTACAAACAAAATGTCATCAAACACTATGAGATTTGGGATTTGCCTGGCACTGTGCACGTTTGTCTATAATGTGTATTGGAAAAAACTCACCATCACAGAATGTATGGCTGAAAGTAAATGTATTTACATGTGTTTTTGTGTCTGTCTGTCTGTCTGTCTGACTGACTGTCTGTCTGTCTGTCTGTCGGTATAAAGTGTCTGACTATCTCCAGTACATTGTTGTGAATATTTTATGTTATTACTTACGCTTGACATTTTGAAATGTTTTATTATATTCTGTTTCAGACACTTAAAGCTACCCCATTAAATTTTATTATAATAGCACACCTCATGATAATTCATGTTAATAATTTGGTTACCCTTTCCCTAACTTCCTTTTTAAGAAACGTCTTAGATGCAGTATTTCCATTCTACTCAAATGAGAACTGATACAAGTGACAAATGACAGGACAAAAACACAACCCCAGATATGCATAGCAAATCACTTCAATGCTCCTTCAACATATATGGCACTTGGATCAGATACATTGGTGGTCTATTCTGAGTGGACTGTTGACACGTCTTCTATTGCAATGTGATTTATCTGAAGGATGCCCTGCGATGAATGATTTGGCACACATATACAATTTGTGTGACTAATACACACACCGCTAAATCTGAGGTCATGGTTCTGAGCCGGAAACCGATGGAGTGCCTACTCCAGGTAGGTCCTTACCCCAAGTGAAGGAGTTTATGTACCTCGGGGTCTTACGGAGCAGGAGATTGGCTGGATAATTGGAGCAGCAGGAGCGGTATTGCAATCGCTTTATCGCACCGGGGTGACAAAAAGAGAGCTGGCTGGAAGGCAAAGCTCTTGATCTACCAAGCAATTTTTGTTCCTACCCTCACCTATGGTCAGGAAGGGTGGGTCATGACCGAAAAAGCAAGATCACAGGTACAAATGTCCAAAATGGGTTTTCTCAGGAGGGTGGCTGGCTTCTCCCTTAGAGATAGGGTGAGAAGCTCAGCTATCCGTGAGGAACTCAGTGTAGAGCCACTGCTCCTTCGCGTCGAAAAGAACCAGTTGAGGTGGCATGGGCACCTGGTAAGGATGCCCCCGGAGCACCTCCATAGGGAGGTGTTCCAGGCACTTCCAGCTGGGAGGAGGCCTCGAGGAAGACCTTGGAGAGATTATATCTCCAAGGTGGAGAGATTTTATCTCCACACTGACCTGGGAACGCCTCGGGATCCCCCAGTCAGAGCTTTGGGAAAGGGGGGTTTGGGGTCCCCTGCTGGAGCTGCTGCCCCCGCGACTCGTCTCCGGATAAGCAGATGAGGATGGATGGATGGACGGATGGTGACTAATACAGTACAGAGGACAAAACACTATAGGTTAAATTATGAACTATAAAATAAACTTGGGAAATTAAATGTTGAAAGTTTAGCTTGTGCATTATAAACAGTGTTACAAATTCATGAATAAAAAAAATAATGAGAACACGGTTACTATATTCACATCGCTGGCAATCTCAGAACATTGTCTTAAGCCTTTGAGGGCAAGGGAGTTGGAAATGAGTTGGGATAATCTTTATGCCCAAATATCTACATATGAATGCTAACAAAAAGCTAAATTGGCGTCAGACCATGGCATTTCTAATTCAAACTGAAACCAGCACAATATCCAGTACCAAAATCATATGTTGCTGCCTAGAGATTTAGTATATTCATATGAAGATAGCGATTATAACAGTGGTCACGTTTTTTTTACTACACTTTGTTCATTATGCATTTCAAATGTCCCATGATTAGAAAATATAAAAAGTAGCCTAGTCTTTCTTACTATGCTCATCATATGTCTATAAAAATATATATATTGGAGAACAAATCAGATGCATGAACAAATCAGCTGCAGCTGCATCTATATAAGAACATGTAATGTGTAATAACAGTATAAACTACATAATGATGAACAAATTAAAAATAATACCATAACATTCATCAAGTTGGGTGGTTGCATTGCAAGATTTTGGTATAGTTTTCTACTGTTAAAGTGACACAAATATCATCTAAACTTGGCAATCCTTTAATACACAGTTGACTGCAAGTTCTCAAGACAATTCACATATCACCAACATTTGAGGGTGATTTCTCTCCACAGGCATGGATTGATTTCTAATCTGAGAAACAGATATCCTTACAAAGAGTCCACAATGTGTGCATCATAAGTTGCTACTGCTGCATGCCGCAACTAAAATGCTCCTAGAATCTGATGGCTTTCATACGCTTTTCTAGCTATGCTACATAAAGTTTTTGACCGATTAGATGAGCGGACATGTGTGTCACGAGAGTGTGTATTAAAGATGACATAATGACCGCACCAGATGGACATTCTTCAGTCTTTTTTCATTGAATTGATTGCTTTAAATATAATTGATTGCTGTAGATTTAATATTGGTTGAATTCTGTATTATGAAAATTCTATACTAATATTCATTACAACATCACAATAAAAATATATTTTTATTTTTATTTTTTTAAACAAAATCTGGAGAACTGGTGTGGTGAAGATGGAAAGGCGGGTGGACAGGATTTGTGAGGCCAAGAAAGAGCGATTAATCACGCTCGTCTAACTGGAATCTTCAAAGATAACAAGCCATCTGCTCCAGTCATTCATCAACTATAAAAACGGAGAGGCGTGAAAACGCAGCCAGCTCATCATATTGGGCCTGCATGGCTAGCGGGTGTGTTGCGGTAGCGTGGAAATGCCTCGCCTAATAGGAAGCAGAGACGGTTTGGCCATTCCTGTCGATACGAGGCCGCGTGCTAAGTGGCACGGTGCATGGTCTGCAAGTGGAAGCTGGAGGGGAACGAAAGACAGATGGAGATGGAAAAGACAACATACACACTGCTAGAGCAATATCATCGGCACAAGGTCATTCTCTGCACTCACAGCCAACACATTGTCATTGTGTATTATAGAAAATAAAAGGATAACATTGTTACGAAGAAGCAGTTGTTTGGCCATGAGCAATGAACATGTTAATGAAACAGGAGGAAACAAGGAGCTGTCTGAATAAAGAGGACTTTAGCGTGGCCCAGTCGCTAGTGTTCAGCACAGCCACAGGTGTTTAAACATCACGGCTCTGGCTTCTCTTTCTCTTTTTATACCTATTCAACGTGTGTACTAACATTTACATTTCGCACTGCTGTTTGTTTAATGAGGAGAGTGAATCTAGCGATGTTGTGCCAAGTTCCTGTCACTAGGCAGGGTTTGCAGCTCGGCTGTGTTGCGACAAGTGGTGAGAGACGTCCCACCCCCCCCCCAAAAAAAAATACCAACCAGTAGCTCACGGGGTATAGGTGTGGTCATGGGCGCTCACCTTGTCTGTTTTACCTACACCTCAGTCACCGCGTCAGTTGAAGCTGAAGGCACGCATTGTTTAGAACAGGCTCAAGATGGCAGTTTGTTTCCATTTCTTTTCAACCAGTGTTTACTCGTGTCCACATTGCAGGTTGAACGGTATATTTTTAGTTGACTTAGCGTGCTTGACAGACAGGATAGGGGGAAGAGTAACTATCCTGCTTACGTGGTTATGATTGTTTTAATAGGCCTTGTCAATAGAATATTTTCTAAAAGAAGCGATGGCCTGGAACAGTTTTTGTTTTTTGCCAGAAGAGGAATGTGCAGCATTGAGGTTGTTTGAAAGGTGACTGTGGCTCCGGCAGCCAAGCAGCTTTTTGTCTGCTAGCATTCTTTGTTAGTGTGTTTTTAGTGTGAAAGCAAAATGGCCAAGGAGAGACTTACCACTAGAATGCATTGCAGTTAGCTTCAGATCAACTAAAGGTATATTTGCCTTCAGCGCCAACCACGTCTTTATTAAATCCTAAATTTATAAAAATACACAGGCTTATGTTTGATGTCTTGGTTGGTTGAACATCACCACGGTGTTTAGACATCCACTTTGATGTTTGATTAGCCAGCTAAATAGGAATGACCCTCCAGTCCAAATTTAATTAGGCCTTCAAACACTCTCAATGCCAGCACTGGCCAGGGCTGGAAAATTACATTTATTTGAGGTAACTGGATACCTATTTACATCACAGCGGAGCATATGGTCTCTCTCTTGGTGTGGTTGTTTACGAGCAATTCATTCGACATCATTACATTATCTTAAGTGTATCATTAACTGTGGCGAAATGGCAATTAGATGGTGTGTTAACTTTGGGGGAGGGCGGTGTAAGGGAATGTGTGTGCCAGATTATTTATAGGGAGAAGACAGCAGACAGGTATACTAAACTTATATCTGTCACCCGTAGTAATTACAGTGATTCAGTAAGTAGTCAGATTCGCCATTAGCTGCCTAATTAGCACACATGTAGAGTTACTAAGGACCATAACTGCAGAGTTGAAACGAGCAGTGTACTATGTTCTAGATGAGGCATATCCAAACTGCACATAAATTAAAAAATGCCCACGTAAGAGAACAAAATTGTGACAGTCCGTCACTGAAGTCTAGCAATGCAAATTAATCAAGCTTTTCCTCTTTCAAAAAACGACCCCTCTCTCTCTCTCTCTCTCTCTCTCTCTCTCTCTCTCTCTCTCTCTCACTCTCTCTCTCTCTCTCTCTCTACCTCCCTCCCCACTCAACATGCTACACACAGGCTAGCTCATTAGTGGAGGCTTTGGGAGCGTTTGTAAAGCTACAGGGAGCACAAAGAGAGGAAAAGGGCGAGCCTTTCATTTCACTCTAAGTTTTCTTCGCCCCTGACAAAGTGAGGCCTCGCTGAATAGCAGAGGCAGTGCTGTGCTGAATGAGGCCGGGGCACAGGGTTCTCGTTCATGCAGAGAGCCGCCAGCCCCCTCTATACCTGTCCCGGGGAAAAGAGGGTCCAGCTGCTGAGGCGGAGTCTTTTTCCACGGGCTCAATAGAAACCTTGTGAAAAGACCTTAGACAGGATAGCTGAATATGGGGAAGAGAGAATGAGAAATGGAAGCCAGGAAAGGAAGGAAAAAGGTGGGGTGCAGGAAAGGGGTGGGCGGGGGTGGGCTGTTCTAGGAAGAGAGGGTACATGGGCCGCTTCTTAGAAGCATCATTATATCCCCACTGAGCCTGCAACCCCCAGCGTTGGGATGTGACAGAATATAGGAGTGGCTTGGTTTAATCAATCATAATGGAAAAGAGCAGGCTATAATGAAGCTCTTTGGAGCAGTCCATTATTTGTGCAGTTCAAAGGGTGACAGAGAGAGAGAGAGAGAGAGAGAGAGAGAGAGAGAGAGAGAGAGAGAGAGAGAGAGAGAGAGAGAGAGAGA
>JAODTR010004916.1:0-11724 GCA_025399935.1 Amblyopsis rosae | reverse complement strand
AGCAGAAGGCCTCGGACTCCCAAGTTGTGATGGTGTCTGGGACGGTGACGGGGATCTCCTTTGCTCCAGTCTCTCTATGGAAAGAGAAAAACGAATATGGTCAATTATGTGAACAATACATTAACTTTTTTCCAGTATGGTTGTGAAAGCGATAACTCAGGGGACATAGCATTTACATCCCTCGACTGCAGTGTATGAATTATGACTGGTGCTCACCCGACTTCTACCAGGTCCCAGATCCATGTTTCAGGGAAGAAGGTGCGGACTGTTTCTAGAATGAATGAGGCTGGAGGTAGGTCTCTTACCACACCATCTCTTGACATAGCCATTCCAACTCCTGCAACTGGTATACTCTGCAATCTATAAGCAACATCTGAAGAAGACAGACACTTGTTCAAGCAGAAGCATAGGATGACTGTGAAAACAGGAGGTAAACACATGCACTAGATACAATGAAAGAAACAAGACTTACGAGGATAGTTACGGTAGTAATCTCTTCCCTTAAAGCTGAGGCACGAAGGATTTTTGATTATCAAATTTGTTAACATCTTCAGCCCCAATCCCTAGATGAAGCAACATATAATTGTTGACAGTGTAGGCAACAGTGTCAACAACAACAGTTTCAAAAATAAAACCAAGCAGAGTACCTTGAAAACTGTGTAGGCATCACCACCATCGTCACGTCCAGGGTATGGTATAACATATCTTCTTGGTCTTACATGCAAACATAAGTCAGGATCTTCAACTTGATGTGGAATATAGCTTGCTTTCTTGGCTGGCAACAGGTCAAATATCTACATAAAGGCAAATTCATATTTGACCAAACAAAGAATATTTCCCTACTTTGTATTTTGTGTTTTGTGTTTTGTGCCATGTTCTATAAATGTTTATACCTGGTAGTAACAATTTGCCTTAAAACCTATCCAAAGTACATTGAAAGATGTTCTTAAACCATTTGGAATGTATGCATGGTTTTGGTCTTGTCTGATATGCGTAACACACAATATTTTACTGGACTGGATCGTCTGGACCTTATTATGACGAGGCTTCATTGTAATGTCTCGTGATCCCCGTCCTGTGCTAGTCTGGTCACTTCATGTGTTTACCTTGTGTTTTAGGCCTGTTACCCCGTCACTCCCTGCCCTGTGTTTCCCAGTCTCATTAATTACAAGATGTGATGAGCCAAGTCTTCCTGTCTTGTCTACCTGTGTATTTAGCCCCAGTGTTTTCCCCAGTCCGTTGTCGGTCATTGTTGATGTTAGCTGTTAATGTCGCGTTGCTCTCCGTGTTCCTGCCTTTTTCTTTTGTTTACCTTTTTGAAATAAACCCTGTTTAAGTTCCTTCCATGTCTTACGTTTGGGTCCTCACTTCGTGCGATTGTGACATTCATGAGTATGTTTCTCAGCTCTAAAGCATATTGATGGTCATTATACAATATTTTGGTTTGGTTTCTCTCAATAAAATAACAAGGAGCTTATCTTTCCAAATATACTGTATATGACATGATATATGACATGTCTACACTTTTTAAAAGTCGTTTTGTACCTACTCGTTCGGTGACCACTGTCAGAATTTCTATAAGAGGTTTTTAAGCTGGAGGCTTTAAATAATATAGAAATAATATAATAAAACATTTATTATTTTCTCTGTCTCTCCCAGCACTGTATAATAATCATTATTTATGTCGTTGTGTATTTCTCTTCTATACTGTGGAAAATAAATCAAATACAAAAATCTATCAAATCAAAATGAATGTGAGTATCAGTGGCGGCTCGTCAACAGTGAGCGATGGGGCACTGCCTCCTCCAAATATTGAGAGAATAGTTTCATGTTAAACATAGATTCATTATATAATGCAAAATATACACATACAATGCGCTTGCCGGTATTGCCGCACCTGTTGGTTCATTTTTATCATCAGCCGCCACTTCAGAGTATACAATAGACTAGACTAGAGGGATTGATTCGAACTTGATACCTTGATACCTTGTCAGATGGATCAAACCATTTGGAGGACCCCCTGCAGTACCTCTGAGGACCCCCTAGGGGTCCCGGACCCCCTGATGAAGACCTCTGGACTAGAGGGAATGATTCAAGCTTGATACCTTGTCTGCAGTGATCTTATTTCCTGGTTCCTTGATGTGAACACTCTGGTCGATGGCACTGAGACCACAGAGAGAACCTGGAAACGCTGATAGCTGAATCATGTTCTCCTCCCCAGGGACCGCTTTGGAGGGAGAAAACTCCAATGACACCTGTGATACACACACATTTGTTTTATATTTAGTAATACTCAACTTCCCTTATTGAGATGTCTGAATTATACAATTTTTGTAAGAGAACATGTTATACAAATGTCTTAGTCACATCTTAGCTTGCTGACCTTATGGCGGAAGCATTTCTCGGTTTCAAAATCAGCGCTGTGAGCGATGACATTCTCACTAGGGAGGACAGCATACGCCACCACCTGGACCAATGGAGCCATCTCAGGAGAGACCTCCAGCATGAAGGAGACCTCACCGTCAGTTACTGGAACAAGAGAACCATGTCAATACTGATACCATTTACTTCACTTGTTTTGCAGCCTTAATCTTCCATGAAAATAAAGCTTGAGTCTATCCTAAGGTTAGGTCCACATTAGGAATAACAGCATTTTCATATTGCGTACCAATAACATGGAATAATTTACCAAATAGTCTTCGAAGGACTACTATCGCTTAGAGAGTTTAAGACTCTGGTTGCTGGTAGAATAATCTCAACAGGTGTTTCCTGATTAAATAAAGGTTGAAAAAATAAATAAAAAATACTTGCCTAGACCATCGATGACCTCAACATTTAGATGGCCTTGCTGTACAATGTATGCTCTGGATAAAATCTAGAATGAATACGTATTGATCAGATTAAACAAAACAGAATTTTCTTGGCACAACTTTTCCACACAATATATTGTAGTATTCTACTCAGGGTAATATACAGTGCTGTCTCACTGCTTCAGAATAGAATAGAGATGGTGATAAATGATTGATTTGGAAAAAGTAATTAGCTACACTACTAGTTACTGGAAAGAGTAACAATGTCGGTCCTCAATGTTGACTAATATGCTGAATCTAAATTAAATTGAAGGAAATTAGCATTGTGTCCATACCATTGCAAAGGAAATTCTTGCAACCAGAAGAAAGCTGTTCTGATTTCACTCACCAGATACATCACACTCAAAGAACCTTGTTTCTCCCCAACAAAAGCATACTGGATGGTGATTTTTTCTTCTCTGCCACAGGGAATTGGTTTCTCTCTTGTCTTCACCTCTAGGGTACTGACTGTTTTGGACTCAGCTGTGGAAGGTTCAGCCAACGAGATGACATGTTTTCCTTCCGTATAAGATGGCGTTTTATAACTAGTGTACTCCAAACTTGGATTGATAGTAGCCTTGGTGGGATTACATATGAAAAACATCTGGTTAGCCCCAATGCGCAAATCTTGCCAGCATTCTTTCATTCAAATATGCCAATGTATTAACACCATCATCTTTGTAACATCATTGAGTAAATATCTCAAAAGACAAAATCACATTTGTTCCACAATTCCATGAGTAAAGATATTATACTTACTGAGAGGTCGATACGCCCTGTAAACTCGGTTGTGTTTATTGAGAAACTGGCAATACCATTGCTGTCAGTTGTGAGGTTATGTAGGATGCGTTGTGACCACCTAAAACCTTCAAACACGTACACTCTCTTGTCATAGATAGGTGTGTCATTGAAGTAAACGGCTTTCACCTAAAGAGACAAAACTGAGTAAAATACCTGCGATAAACAGTTAGATAATGAATACCATTAACACTGTCCCTATTTTACTTACTTTTCCTTCCAACACTGATCCCTTCTCATAAATGATGGGAGTGTCAATGAAAGACAGCTTTCCAACAACATAAGAAATTCTTATTTTTTCCACTTTGAAATATTTAATTTCTGTGCAGAACAAAAATGATTAGGTAACAACAGGGTATTTCATTATATCAAATGTACTCATGGTGTAACACATAATGTTAAGTTACCTGTCCCCTCTTCCTCCACTGTGGCCACAAGAGTCAGTTCATCTTCAAGCACTTTGTTGGCCCTTGTAAAGTCTTCCAAAGGAATTGCAAAGGTTGCACAGCCAGTGTCTTCCAACTACAAAAAGTTAAAAAATTATTATTGTTTTATGAATCTTTAACATACAGTACATTTGATAAATCTATTAATACTGTGTTTGTGTTTGTGTGTGTGTGTGTGTGTATATATATATATAGAAATAAACAACAAAACAATAAAATATATATGTGGAATAAAACACAAAATATTTGTATGCATTCCTAACCACATTTTGGAGTTTCTATGTAATACAGTACAGTACAGTATTTAACACAATAAAAATACATAGACAGGACATTCTCTATCATGACTATGTAACATATGAGAAAAGTTCTGCTGCTTTAATAAAGACAATATTCTGATAAATCGCATTGAGCATCTGGTCGTGCAATGAGCAGCCCTTGAGCAACTTTTTATTTCATGTTGGGCACTATCCTCGTCCTATGCTCATATCTCCTATATGGTCCCCCCAAGGGTTAATTTCAGCCCCCCTCTTTTACCTATATTTTCTCCCTCTTGGATCTGTAATTCAGCATCATAATACCAACTGTACCTATCTATCTCTTGAGCCAAATTATAAGGACTCCTTAACAACTCTGGCTCAAGTATATGAAGCTGGATGGCCAGAAGCCTTCAGTGGTACTCTTTGGCCCTCCCTTTTGACACTAAGAAGTTAGCCCAAATTCTTGGCCCCTCCTTTGTCCCATATTAAATCAAAATGGGAAGGTGGGTATTTAATACTACAGTACCTTCTGATTTGACAGGCAAATTAATGTGGTAAAAGTTTGTTTCTTTCACATATTGTACTGTACCCCAAATAAAGACGTACAGTACCTATCATTGTAATCTCAAACTGGTTAGACTACAGTACTACAATGCTCTCACTCCCTATATCCGCCTGCAACTGGTCAAAAATGCAGCTGCCAGACTGCTATCAGGAACCTGTAAGGGAACTCATCTATCCTACATTTCTGTCTCCACTGGCTGCCTTCAGGTTCAGGATATATTTTAAGCTTTAAGCATTTTTTTTAAAGCCCTAGATTACCTGGTGACTCACTACATCTTGGATCTCCTCACCACACATTCAATCTCTAGATCTCTTACTGTAGATCTGCTTCCCAACCTTTTCTGTCAACTACCATGTTCTCACCTTAAACTAAAAAGTGATTGCATTATTTCAGTGGCCGCTATAAAACTCAAAATACAAAAACAAGATGGATGCAGAGCCTTTACCCATTATTTAAGCTAACCTGAAAAAATGTTGTGGATTTGTCACATTTTTCTATAGTCATTTGGATTTATGATTTTCTTACATAATAAAGGGGTGCTCTATCCTGAGTTAGGGCACGAATTCCAGATAGAAGCTTTTAAATATGAAATAAGGAAATACTGTACACAAACAATGTATTCTAAACTTACTATACTGTACCTGTTTTGTTATATCATAGAAAGGCAAAGTAATATCCGGTATTCCTTCAGGATGTTCAGGAGTAACTCTCATGGGAATGACAGCATAACGTTCAAATGGTCGGGTCACACGTAATTGAACAGATCCCGACACAGGAGCTCCATATGTATATCTTGTACAATGTAGGAAAATCCATTATAGTGTTTTCAATATACATTTCAAGGTTAATGTTTGATGCACGGTAAACAATCAAAACTTTTGATTACTTTAGTAGTAGTAGTAGCAGTAGTAGCAATATAATCATGATTAATATGTAGTTAATATGTTGATGTATAGTTTTTGTAAATACTGTAATACAACATGAGATGTCTACTATAAAATTATTTTGTAGTAGTAGCCTAGTAGTAGGATGAGTAATAGTAATAGGAATAGTAAATCACACTTACATTGCACACACTTCAGCTTTAAATTCATCTTGACCAATACTTATTTCTCCAGGGCAATTTGCCGTCACTTTAAATTTTGGCAAAACTAGACACAAAATGTGGTTGTTAGCATTCCACATTTACACCAGGGAATGTGTGGTTAGAAAAGAGGAAACTCACCATATTTCTCAACCTTGAACCTGTGATCAAAACTTTTGTCCTGATTAATAAGGCCTTTAATGGTATATGTTCCTTCAGGAGCTTCAGCATTCAAGAGGTAAGAGAGCTGCAATATGCTCCTATCAGATGTGGTGTTCAGCCACTGTCCAATTCGATTACCATTAACATCCTGTATGTCAATAAAATGGAAAGAATATGTTTTGTTTCAGCTGAATTATTATGAACATTTTCACTTTGTTGATCAATACGTTTAACTTCTATAGCATCTCTGAGAAATATGAATTAACTTTATAAAAAAATATTCTCATCACAAGAAGCGCGATTCTTACCTCAATTTCAATTATTTTGTACTGCAAAAAAAAAACAAAAAAAACATGTATTAACATTTATGTACTACTATTTATGTATACTACAGTATATATTATCAAATGCATTATAATATGTTTTAAATATAAATAATATGTACAATATAATATATATAAAATACAATATAAAATAAATAATATCTGCCATCTGTTCTAAACTATTAGGGGGCAGAATTTCACCAGAATATTGTGGTCCTTTACCCTCCCCTCAGAGCGTACTTGAGACCCTCCCTGCTTCATCATAATCATTAGTTGTGGGTAGTCCAGATCTCCCCATGATAGGCATTGGACTTTTGCGCTTATATCACAGAGATCGCCGGTTCGAAACCAGAGCTTTACAATATATTACATTTATAAATGTTTGGTTCAGTGGATTGCTTTATGATGATTATTATATCATAGGATACTTGCAGAATGCCACTAACAAACAAATTAAGGATAAACTTTACAGAGTGGAAGAATAATATGGTTCACGTGAGTCTCCTGCTCAATCTGGTGCACGTGACCAAAGACTCACAGACCCGAAGAATCACACCTGTGATTCTTGTCCTGCCTCCTGTCCACAGAACGGAATAGACGTCACGTGAGCAACGAACAACAGACTCATAGATCCGGATCTTTTTGTTTATTTGGGTCAGTGTGCCTCTTATCACAATAACAATGAATGAAAGACTGGATATTATTTTCACTCAAATTGCAGTCTGATTAAAAGAGAGTAGCCTACTGGAAGCACATTTACTATGCAGCTATGTTAGCAACAATATTGCTTGTCGTGTTTCTTTGGTAATCCATGCTGCAGCAGTGCTCTACAAGAATCATAGACCCACAGATGCGAAGACTCATATCCTGTGATTCATGAGCAGGGGCGGCTTTCAAGATTTGGGGGCCCCAGGCAAAGACTAGTATGGGGGCCCCTTCACCCGTCTCACCCAGCTGCTGATCATGTATGCCTCATCTGTGTAAATACGATCGCACATAACTGGCTATATTTAGACTGATTGGCTGATCGACAGCCAACACCCATCAAGTCAACACCCATATAGTGTGTGATAATAAAAGGTGCTTTTATTATGACGTACACATACATGTAGCGAAATTTGCTCTCTGCATTTAACCCAGTTGTTTTGGCCAAAGCGTGGGGTGACAGGGTCATAGGCTATTCGTACGGGAGAGATGGTCAGAAGGCAGTTTCATCATCGTCATATCAACATCAGTGAAAGGGGCCATGTCAAACTCATAATCCACATCGCTAGCAACTTTGACATAACTTGATAACATCATAAACTATCCCGGGTCCGGAGATACTACTGTACAGAAGTTGTGTCACACATAGTCAGTGTTGGACAAGTTACTCAGGAATACTAATACGTTACTTTTTACTTATTACTCCTACGAAAAATAATGATATTACTTTACTTGCAGTACTTGACTTATTACTGGGTATTAAAAGTGATTAGTTACGTTACTTGTTACATTACTATATTGCTTTCTCAATCACTACCCTTCCTTGCCCGAACAATGACAACCTGTGCAGCTTGTTCATTTTAGAATTGAATCCTCTTTATTGGAACAATAATAAACCTTATGAATCAACAATCAGCCAAAGTGAAAACATTGCAGCCTCTCAAACCAGATGATTGGACAGGTTGGTTCAATTAGCCTACCCTACGTTTGCTAGGACCAGAAATCTCGTTCTTGTAATGCAGTAATGCAGCATTACTAACGTAATTCTTACACTACTAGCTACTGCAAAAGTAGTATTATTACAGTAACTAGTTACTGCACAGTCTACAGTACAAGCAGGGCACTTCCTGCAGATTGTTTCATTTAGATTTTTTTTACCTAACTTTTTTTTTACCTTTGTGAGCAGCTATGGTGATTGTGTTTCTTTTTGCTAACTTTTATTCAATTCACTCTCTGCATCTCTCTGAAACTGACATGACACGCACATTGCTAGCTCGTAGATGCGCATCGGGCAGTGCTGCTGAGATGGAATAGTCCATCCACATTATTATAGAGGAAGGGCTGCGTTGACAAAGACATAAGTGCTATGTTGTCATTTCTGTTTAAACTTTCGGGGGAGTTTGAATTACAATTGATTGTATTTCATTATTATTATGGTTTTTATTGATCATTTTCTATTTTCTATGGGGTATTTCATGGGGCTCCCTGGCAGCTAGGGGCCCCATGCAGTTGCCTACTTTGCCTAATGGCAAAGTCTGCATATGTTCTCTTGAGTCCTGATTCTTTTTCATGACCAACTCATCACTATTAATTAGTTCTTCACAATTCACTGCCAAATCAACATAAATGTTAAGAGTTGGAAGTCGCCCATTGGGTAAGATGTCTTTCAAAGATGACCTCTTATGTAAAGTAAAATAAACATTATGACATGTTTGATAATGTTTACTACATACAGGGCTGTGTAGGTAACTTTTTTAATGTAATCCGCTACAGTTAGTTCCCAGACTAACATTATAATCAGTAGCCTAATGTAATTTTTGTATTACCTACATTTAGTAACATAGCCCAAGTTAATGACTGATTTTTCTAATGAAAAGGGTTTTTCTTCTGCAAAATCTGAATGTGGTCCTAGAAGGAATCATTAAATCTGTCAAAATACCAGTAATCTGAAGACATTATTTTAGCTGGTAATGCAATGGTTACAGTTTTGTAATAAGTTAGGCTACTTTACATTCCCCCGACTACATGTGGACAAGTGTATCAATGACCCAACATTTAACACAATGTTACCTTCAGACCATTTGTGGATTCTAGATTTATTTTACAGTTTCAGCAAAAACGCTTATCTTTTAACAGGATAGCCAAGTTTACTTAGCTTAGTCATCATGTACTATTGATCTATCACTCTAGCATTGATGGGACTCTCAGCATTGAGCAGAATGTCTGTCTGAATAAACACTCAAAAGGGTAAAGAACACACACTTGTTCTTTAGCAACTAATTGTATAACTTTCATTTTTTATTGGCTAGTGTGTAAACTGTAATTCAGTAAGACATAGATTACAAATAACCTGTGATACATCTGATTGATTACACATTATAGTATGTCTTAGCTAAGCAGTTCCTAAACTTTGTGGTCCTAAACAGAAGTTACAAATATAATGAAAAGTAGGCTACTATTAATCTTACATAACTGTAACGTATACCCCCTGTAGTACCTCCATGTACTCCTACGTGTATATTTGAGTACCCGCATTTGAGAAACACTACATAAATTAAGGCCAATCAATTTATCTATGAAACACTCACCAGCTCGTAGACAGGTCTGAGCTGGCTGTCAAGGGTTATTACTCTAAAATTCACTGCAAAGACAGGGCATGTTACTATTCACTCAGTTCACCACTATAATTCAATTATTATATATTTGTACTGTATGATTTACACAATTCTGTCAATTTCAGTAGTTAATAACATGACTATGAGCCATATATATTTTACATTCAGTGACAAAAATAATTGAATATTCTTTTAACATCACTAGAAACATAAATAATAAACTATCATACATAGTTACCTGTTTGTCCTGGTAGGTAAATTGGTTTATCTGTTTGGATAAAAGTTTGTAGACTATAGGGTTTGATGAGGACTTTCTTGACTTCTTGAACATAAAATGTTTTCCCTATAACTTCCACGTGGACAGTCTGTATAAGTTCCTCCTGTGCTGCTGGAACCTGTAAAGTAGAATATTTTTTTGCCATAAATATATAATATAATATACATATTTGTTAACATTATAACATAACTGTCGTTATACTAAATATAATCAAATCAAATAAAAACCTTGAACTGAGCACAGCGATGGAACTCTGTATCAATAGTCTCTTGGAGAAGTGTGGTGTTTTTATCAGGGCTGATTAGAGTAACAGTCATGACCAGAGTCTCGTTTGGTTCCAAAAGACTGGCACATATTTTGCTCTCTGAGCCAGCTTCATGTACTGCAGGAATGGCCACCATGTATTGTCTGCAATTAGAAACAAATACCCACCCTTAGTGTCACAGCTTTCATGTGACAGATGAGGATTATACCATCCTTCTGCATAACAACATGACATATGCTATATTACCAAACACAATACACTGGAAACAATACGGCTTACTTACGGCCCTGCTGCCACTTGATTCATACAGATCCCACCTACACAGGCAAAGAGCAGCCATCTCCACGGTTGAAAGCCAGGAAGAGCCATCACTGACCAGCATGAGCCTATGGTCACTCCCTGTTATATAGTAGCTGATATATGGGACTCCCCCTGAAAACAGTGAGTGACAAACACGGGTTCACTCAATGTGCTCATTTCTTGGTATAAGTAAATCATTTATAGAGTTCAATAAAATGTTGTGTGTATACATACATACATACATACATACATGCAATACATACATGCATACATGTGTTACAGTTCAACAGAGTTCAACAGTCGAAATGTTTTCATAAAATTCGATTATTTTATCAGATCAGTATCAGTTGGACCTCACTGATAGATTTGACAGCATATCTGTCCTAAAAAAAGAGAAAATGAAATGTCATGTAAGCAAATGTATCTAATGGAAGTAATTTATTTGACATGACTGAAAATGGCATCAATCCAATTTTAGTATGGTTGACGTGTTATGTTGGATGTTCTATTTTGTAAGGTTTAACACATTGAACAGAACTGTACGAGAGAGTAACCAAGTTCTATTGAAAATAAATAGAATATATTCTTATGCAATACCAAATACATTGTGTGTAACAACAATAATTTATGAGCTGTGCACAAATTAGGTAATGTGTGAGTATTTGAAGTATTTTACCGAAAGATATTTCATCATGTTTGCATCATGAAATGATGATGAATCAAAGTTTCAGTAAAGGTTAGTCACGATAATAAATTGTTTTCTTTAGTTAAAAGGGTCAGCAGTTCAGCAGACCACTACGTTGTTAATTTACACAATGTCAGTGGTTATCAGGGCTACAGTAAGGAGAGAGTTCTGAAACATTGCCCTTTACTCTGCGTGGGATGTTTGTTCTGGTCACACAAGCTGCTTTTACCAAAAGTCTAATTTATATTATTGCAGTTTGCATGTTAACTCCTCTCCAGGAACCATCACCTTATCGTGGTGGAGAGGTTTGTGTTGTCCCTATGATCCTGAAAGCTGTGTTGTCTGGAGCCTTGTGCTCCTGGTAGGGTCTCCCAAGGCAAAGTGGTCTCA